>CM061920.1:224773314-224802594 GCA_031002005.1 Vandiemenella viatica | reverse complement strand
CCATCCCCAGGGAGCAGGGTGTGTGGTCTGGCAATCCCAAATCCGCGACTTTTTGTCGCCAAGGCTCGGGAACACCAAGATTAGCTTCAAGCCTACATAGCCTCAATAATTCTTGAATATTCGCTTTGCTACGATACACTGTATAAGTTCACCATTTCATTACAGTCCTCACTTGGAATCTTGCGTACTTTATAAAATTACAACAAAAATCTATTCACGTGGTCGCCCAAGATTTATGTAAATTACTCTTATATTATTACATATATAATAAAAATACACCTTGTAACGTGGCGACAGCGCGGCTCGTTACAATATATATACGTATATATATATATATATATATATATATATATTATATATATATATATATATATATATATATTTTATCTCGGAAAAGGCTCTAACGATGTGGATGAAATTTAATATTTAGATAACGTTTTGTTTTTTAAGATTATCTTAGTAGGTGTCTTCCCTGCAAAAACGTTATTTTACAAACAAACAAAAATGAGCAAATCTCGGAAACGGCGCTAACGCGTAGACGTTTCAGGTAACAGTAAGCTGGGCTGATGTTAGTTAAGTTCTCTGAGGTTACGGCAAAGAACTATTATAACTTTAAACGAATAATTTTTGTACACCGAAAAGTAACATAATAATGGGGAAGTAAGTAAATGTATGTATTTATTAATAAAAGGTATTTTATTTTGAAGAGTAGTAATTTTAATTTAGCACTGATGATGTTTTCGTCTAAGTGAATTACGTCAGTTCTATCATTACTGTGGCGTCACAATCTGATGAACAACAACAACTAGGAGGAAAATAAAACATCTATAGTGCATTTCCACCGTGTAGACATAGTGGTTTTGGTGGATTTTTTTTCTGGTCCAAGCCAGATCTCACCCTAACCTCCTCGCTTTTGAGATAAGCGAAATAAGCGAGATATCAAAAAAAAAATTATTTTCAATTTGTATCGACGAGTTACATGCGAATTCATCATCAAATTTGGCTATGGCGAAATTTATCTTCTGGTCCAGGCCGCATTTCAACCTAACCATGTCAATTTTGAGATACGATATCTCGAGAACTAAGCGAGATATCAAACAAATATTGTTTCTTTCAATTTGTCTCGTTACATAAGAATCCATTATCAAATTGCGGCGCCAGGATTATCGTAGAATCCCCTGAATTAGCACAAATCTTGCACCATTAATTAATGCCCCGTCTAGCGTTAAGATTTGTATTTAACATAAACGAGACGATCTCGGAAATGGCTCTAGCGATTTGGATGAAATTTCATACGTAGATAATGTTTTGCTTTTCAAGTTTGTAACAGGATTTACAAAAAAAAGGAGCAATTTTTGTATTTTATCTCTCGAATACGGTTCTAACCTCATTATGTAAAAGGTTTAGCTACCAGTAAGCCTACTGATGTTACTTAAGCTTCTCTTTGATTGGAGCAAGGAATTTTGCACCTCAAAATGCTTACGAAGCCTTCAAAGCTTTTACTTTAATCAAACTTTACTCAAAATCTTGTGTATTAAACATAAATCGATTGATGCTGAGCGAAGATCGGTCATCCAGGTACTTTTTATATAAATCGTTGCTTTAAATGGGTCAAGTCAATATTCACAAGCACGAAGGTAATTCCGGTCTTGTAAACACTATTTGCTTCTTTATAAATGAACATCCACTTCATTGAGTTCCACTTTTTTAATGCATCAGTATAAGTCGCACTGATAATTTCCTGTGCTCTAATGCAGTGGTACTCAATTAGTTTTTTCCGAGTACCTTTTCATGAAAGCTCAACCTCACGTACCCCTTACAGTTGCATGTGCCGTTGCGATTATTCCAGTCGATTGCTCCACAACATTACTGTAATACAATTCACATACACAGTTTGATTCTCTTAAAACACATTTTGGCCATAGTATGCTTTGCGTAATTTTTTAAAAATTATCCCAGTTATCACCTCAGCCAAGAAATTGCCGCGCGTACCCCTTGAAATATCTTCACGTACCCCAGGAGTTGCGCGTGCCATTAATTGGGAACCACAGCTCTAGTACTTCTGATATAGCTTTGTCAAATTTTTATTAACTGTGATAAAGGTTTTTACGGTTTCAGTTAAAAATGAAGCCACAGCAGTCTTTATAAATTAATTCCCAAAGCAGTACTTTTCAATAAAAAAAAGGTTCAACTGCATTTTCTCTTTATTCTGATTGTAGTAGAAATACTTTATTTGACACTACATGGTACTTTATGAATAAACCAAAGGAAGCAGTACTTTTCACTAAAAAAAGGTTCAACTGCATTTTCTCTTTATTCTGATTGTAGTAGAACTACTTTATTTTACACTAAATTGTACTTTAAGAACAAACCAAAGGAAGTACTTAGAAGATATCAGCACTTGTGTTCCCAGTTCTCTGAAATATTAACACCGAAGAATTTTGAGCTCTTACAAATAAATGAGGCGTTTCAAATGTAAAACTGAATAGAAAGACTGAATGTAGTTGCAGGCTGTTAAATTCGTAAACTTTGCTGGGCAGCAACATTTAAGGTGTTGTGGGAGCAAATTTAACTCGCATGGCAAAGTGATCGCCCTGGCTGTTCAGTAGAATGTTCGTTATGAGACTAGCCGACGCCCCACAACTATGATATATGACTATTTCGGTGAACAACTAGTCTAAAACTGTGGCTGATCATATCGTGCTGCAAATAGCTAAACAAACATTTATATTACATCTCACATACTGTGATGATATTGCCTTGAGGATCTATGCTTTTGAGTACTCAGATTACAATAGCTACCTTCTGCTTATTGCAGCAGAAAAGGGGTTTGCGAGCTTCCCATGATCGATACTGCTAAAGCACTGGGCACAGAACTCTACATACACCTATTCTTAGCATCGCAAAGGCAGAAGTTAAACAGCAAAACGAACGAGTTGTTTCATACGTCTTATTTTTTCTCGTTTCTTGTTCATTGCTACGTAACTAGTTGAATTTTAAATTTAACTTCAGTAATTTGGTGATTATTCTTGTCATTTAACTGTAAGATAATTCTGAGTTTTAATTAATAGACCATTTAATATATTTGGTGCCAATTATTATTTTGATTTTTCGTATCGAGTAAAGTTAAATACACCACGTCCGTGACCATATAAATGTTAAATCGTTAATAAACTGTATGACATTCTTTGATATCATTAATGATTGTAAATTAAATAGTTACCCTGTTCACCAAATATATAGAAATTAAAATTATTAATAAAATCCGTTACCGAATAGTAAACAGTCCTAAGACCATTTAACCCCCCTCAGTATACTCGGTAGTGGACTTGCCGATCTTACGACAAGGAACAATCAAAACAATGTCGTATAAAAGCCACCATTTAGTGAAACACAACCTCTGTCTGCCATACACAACCTCTGTCACCCAAGTATCAACGACTCTGCGAAAATCATTCACTCTTTAGCTGGCACAAAGCTACTGACACTGAATAAGCGCATCATGTACGGAATATGAGACGAAGACCACCGCTATAAACAAAAACCTGCTTCTTTTGGTCAACTGCAACATCTGTTCCTCGGCTCTCCCAGAGACACAAACACTATGCGTCGCGACCACCGAGTAACTTGAGGCTTAAAGAGGTATTAATCAACATTACAAGTATACATTTTGCTAACATGTAGTGAACCGAGTGGAAATGACTCCACAACTATGTGCGTTCGTATAGAAAAGACCGTTTTTCAATTAGTTTTACTGAAAGTAAGATCATTAGCATTGGAAGAATTTATAAATACTGTTTCTTAGATTAATGATTAAATGAAATGTAAAAATTGATAAAGACACTACAAAAATGAAATGTGTTGATTTGAATGAATCAATAGCTAATTAAATAATCTACCCATTGAATTCTTTCCTAGTGATGAGACAAGTAATTTAGGAAATCGCACTGTTACCAATGTTTTTCACGTAGATCAAAGATGTTCACTTATTCATGGTTGGCAACGTACTTTTGAAGTTATGACTCAAAGAGCGCCCTTGCCTCAGGATACCTGTAGGGCAAGGCATAGGCTTTAGGCACACATGATTGTGACGTGTCTTCCTTTCATTGGAGTAATTGTGCCGGCATTTTGAGTTTTAAAATTCTTACAGTGTGAAATGGTTTTCCACATATTTGGTTTAGCCTTGGTTGAGGAATATGCTAGAATAACTTCAAATTGCATTATGTTACTGATATGAGACGACTACTACAGTTCAATGCAATCTGAGAATCACATTGATCATTTATTTTTATCTATAAAATACCTTCAAAAATACAAAATTACCTAAAAAGTATTAAAGGTGTTCATTGGATTGTGACTTTGCAGATTCTTTCCACTAAAGTACTGTGAAACTGCAAAAGTTTCTGTAATCGAGTAATGTGACTAATTTAAGTCTTAATACTCCTGTGTTATCTGAATATGCATCCAATATTCACGGCTAATTGTGATATATTGGCAGAATATCACAATTAAGAGATATTTTAAACCTTTACTAGGTGAAAAATACAGCAAAACCTTAAGATATGGCGTAGATACTGTAGCGCATATCCGTAAAAATTATACACATTTTCCGAATTCTATCAAACTTGACACTTGTATGTCTGCCTGATTGCATTTCTGTGAACTGGATAACTAGAGTAATAATTTCCCTATTTGTACTTGCTGCACGGTTATGAAAAAATTGTTGTGGACTGGATAATTGTCGAAAAAAGTTAAGCCAAGTTCTTTCATATTATTAGTTTTCTTTGATTAACTGGGCAATAATGTAACAAGCGTATCCAAAGTTTTGCGGAAGACAATAAGACATATTATCTTAACAAGTTTTGTAAGAGAATAGATTTTACGTACTTGATGCACAACAGTAAAAATCTACTGATATCACGATAACTCAGATAATTTGGTTCTGATTTAAACACACACTCCACCGTTTACAATATTTTATAATTTTCCGTTTTTTACAACCGTTACTGAAGTCTTCAATTACTAAAAGTGATAGTGTCTGGTATATCTATATTCAAGTAATGGTAATCTCAAGAAGGTGAATTCTCAGAACGTTAGTGTAAGACACAGTTCGAGTACTGGTAGTGGTCACATAAACTACTGAAACTTCAAGAGAACATAATATCAGAAGAAATAAGTACTATAATAATAGTAAAAAGAATATTCTTCTCTGAAGGAATTCCGAAACAGCTATAAGAGACATGCTGGGAAAGAATGCATGCAGGATGACCAGTTATTTTCCTTCGTGTGTCTTTACATGACTGTGAAGAATATTGTTAGGTGTGTCCTTAGCACATTTGTGTTAGGTTCTGAACTCAAGTACCTGGAAGTAAACCATAAACATTCAACACTTGTTATCTGAAGGGGCTTGCATGTACAATGAAGAGCCAAAGAAACTGGAACACTTGCCAGATATCGTGTAGGGTCCCCGCGAGTACGCAGAAGTGTCGCAACACAACGTGACATGGACTCAACTACTCTCTGAAGTTGTGCTGTAGGGAATAGACACCATGCATCCTGCAGGACTGTCCATAAATCCGTAAGAGTACGAGGGGGTGGAGATCTCTTCTGAACGGCACGTTGCAAGGCGTCCCAGATATGCTCAATAATGATCATGTCTGGGGAGTTTGGTGACCAGTGGAGGTGTTTAAACTCAGAAGAGTGTTCCTGGAGCCACTCTGTAGCAATTCTGGACGTGTAGGGTGTCGCATTGTACTGCTGGAATTGCCGAGGTCCGTCGGAATGCACAAAGGACATGAATGGATGCCGGTGATTAGCCAGGATGCGTACGTACGTGTCACCTGTCAGACTCGTATCTAGATGTATCAGGGGTCCCATGTCACTCCAACTGCACACGCCCCACACCATTACAGAACCTCCACCAGCTTGAACAGTCCCTGCTGACATGCAGGGTCCATGAATTCATGAAGTTGTCTCCATACCCGTACACTTCCATCCGCTCGGTACAATTGGAATCGAGACTCGTCAAACCAGGCAACATGTTCCCAATCATCAACCGTCCAATGACGATGTTGACGGGCCCAGGCGAGGTGTAAGGCTTTGTGTCGTGCACCGAAAGCCCAAATCGATGATGTTTTGCTGATTAGTTCGCACGCTGACATTTGTTGATGGCCCCGAATTGAAATCCGCAACAATTTGAGGAACCGTTGCACTTCTGTCACATTGAACGACTCTCCTCAGTCGTCGTTGGTCCCGTTCTTGCAGGATCTTTTTCCGGTCATAGCGATGTCGGAGATTTGATGTTTCACCGAATTCTCGTTATTCATGGTGCACTCGTGAAATGGTAGTACGAGAAAATCCCCACCTCATCGCTACCTCGGAGATTCTGTGTCCCATCTCTCGTGCGCCGACTATAACACAACGTTCAAACTCATTTAAATCGTGATAACCTGCCATTGTAGCAACAGTACCCGATCTAACACCTGTTGTCTCATATAGGCGTTGCCAACCTAGCGTTGTACTCTGAGTGTTTACATATCTCTGTGTTTGCATACACATGGCGATTCCAGTTTCTTTAGCTCTTCAGTGTAACTGAGTGTACTTACCACAACCTGCCATCTTTTCGTTTTTGGTAAGATTCTTTTTGGGTGCTCTAAATTATTTTTCAGTGATTCCATCCTCTCCCTTGCTTCATCTTCAGCTACATCACAAATAACCATTACATCTAACAACATTCTTCACAGTCATGTAAAGACACACGGAGGATAATAACTAGCCATCCTGCATGCATTCTTGCCCAGCATGTCTCTTATAGGTGTTTTGGACTTGCTTCAGGGCAGAATATTCTTTTTATTATAATTGCAGTACTTATTTTTTCTGATGTTATGTTTCCATAGCTTTTGTTTGAGCTTCTTGATCTTGTCTTATCATTATGCTTCTAAAACTTAACAGCAACGTCTTACCGAGCCTGGTGGAATAGCGGTAACACCCTGCCCTCACATTCGGTAGGGCGCGGTTTCAAATTCCCTTCCGGCACTCCACATTTCGATTTTCCATGTTGGAAGTAAACACAGGCGGATGCCTGGATGGTTCCTTCAAAAGGCCTTGTACGAATTCCTTCTTGTTCTTCATTCCCATCATCATCCACCATTAATATTCTCGATGTCAAGGAGGAGCAGTAAATCCGAAAAAAAAAGAATATCCAATTGATTTCACTCACGTGGTAATATGAGGTGACATTCCTATATGTTTCGTTTTGTCATTCACGACTGTGGGATTACCCTAAATAATGAGTAATTGTGTTATTGCCTGTTCAGTCAATATAGAGGCTCAGGGACTTGTTTCACTCGAATGAGAAATTCGCCACGCTCCGACATGGACACAGCAATCATCTCGCAGAGGTAGGAAAAGATGTGAAGCTAGGAGCAAGGTTAGGAGAACATGACCTTGAGCCGTTAGGGGTATACAGGGTATAGTCCTGATTACTGTGTCTTCACTGTTTTACTTTCTTAACCTTTCTCAAACGGCCGGAACGTGGCGCTGACCCCGTCACATAACTTCTAGTGGCGAAGGTTGTAATTGGAATGTGGAAATCTATTTTCGAAAAATCCTGCGGGAAGCAGCTGGAGCCGTATGAAGCTCGTTAGCTTTACCTTTTACACCTTTCTTATCTTTTATGATTATATTAAGAATTAAGCGTACCAGTTACCTTACTTTAATTCTTTAATTTCGATTATCATTAAACTTTGCATAATTTATCATTCAAATTATATAGTTGTTTAAATATCTGGTTAAGGGATGGAGCGGAATTTATTTGTATAATTACAAAACCGTTGCATCTACATTTACACAACTCACAGATTTATTTTCAAGTAACATTCAACAACTATAGATCATCTTTCATATAATAAAATTAATTTATTATTCCTTTGTCTTGAGAATAAGTTCTCAGGTCGATATCGGGCCACAAACTGTACTTTTGGTGAACAGTTTATTAGATTACCGTTATAGTTGTGGTGGGCAGATAGCTGCACTCCAGTTGAGTGATAAGTTGTTGACGGTAGAATCTTCTCTCATATTCATTAAACATACACTTGATATAGGTGTGTAATCGTCACACTGCAATCAACACTTCAGTCGATTCCACACTATGCCAACAGCGTCTTAAAATACTTGGAAGCAAAAAGCAAAATCATATAAACACACAACCAACCTGCAGCGCGTTTATTAGTCCATAAGCAATAAAAATAACACAATATTAGAAACAAAGAGTATAAAATTCCTTAGTATTAAAATAGATGAGAAACTCTGTTGGGCATGAACATATCACTTCACTACTGAAGAAGTTAAGTAGTGCTACCTTTGCAATACGAACACTTTCTCTAACAGCAGAATTAACGAAACAGGTGTATTCCTCATATTTTCATTCAGTGATGTTATATGGCATAATTTTTTTGGGAAAACTCTTCACAAAGTAAATAACTTTTCATAGCACAGAAAAGAATTATTAGGATGTTGTGTAGGGTACAACCAAGAACTTATTGCAGACAACTTTTTAAAAAACTCAATATTCTTTACAATGACTTCTCAGTATATATATTCTCTCATTTGCTTTGTCATAGATCATTATAACCTGTTTACTTCTAATTCAGAGGTACACAATTTCAATACAAGAAATATAAATAACTTGCACAAAACACAAACATCTCTGTCATTAGTACAAAGAGGAGTTAAATATTCAAGTATACATTGTTTAATAAACTTCCCAAGAGTATAAAACAGTCTGCAGATAATAAAGATATATTTAAAGGAAAACTGAGAGATTATCTTACTCGCAACTCCGTCTGCTCCATTCAAGAATTTGAAGAAATTAATTAATTGTATTCAATATGCCTTTTGCAAAAATCAGTTGTAAAAATTAATATTTATTGTTATTCTCTTTATTTGTCTTTACGACGTAAATTTTTTTTTAATATGATTATGACTCTTATTGTATGTATGTGTATTCACCATAACATGTTTCACTTCCCAGAGGTTCTTCCTCAGCAGGGATCTATGAAACAAGATTGATAAATAAATAAATTCACTCTCGACGATAGCTGTTCCAAATACAGTGACGCGGTCACGTGGGGCGGTCAAGTGGGACGGTCACGTGATGCGGTCGTCTCTGATTAGTGCCGACATTTCTTAGCATGCACGGGAAGCAGTGGCGTAGCTAGGTCAACGAGGCCCCGGTGCAAAAAATTTATTTTGGGGCCCTCAGGCCAGATGGGCGACCTGTTTTTTTGCTTTGTGTGTTGGTAGGGGCCCCCTGAACTGAGGATGGGGCCCTTGAATTGTTCCTTAGGGGCCCTTGAGCAGTCGTTGGGGCCCCCCTGAGCAGCGAGGGCCCTTAGTGAGGGGCTCCTGTGTTCTCAGGGGGCCCCTTAGACGACGGTAGAGCTAAAAAAAAAAAAAAAAAAGGTCGCCAGTTTACCGTGAAGGCTCGTGGGCCCTCTAAACTGCGCCTGAGGGCCCTAGAGGTGCGCTTAGGGGCCCCTTGAGGTATGCTTGGGGGCCCCCTGAGCGTGAGGGCCCCGGTGCACTGCACCGCCTAGCCCCATAGTAGCTACGCCCCTGACGGGAAGTTTTGTAAACTCCTTCCCATAGTACAGACAATATTTTTTTCACTTATTAATAAATATTAAAACACGGTACATTACAAGATTTGTACGTCTGAATTTAGACTGAAATGCAGTTTACTGCACCACCAATATGAAATAAGTTTCGCAGCTGCCTAATAGGCTAATATCAGCCAGCAAAGGGTTCTAAACCCAACAGTGTATTTTGTGAAATCCCGCTCCTCTCGTTTGAGAAGAGCCAATCGTATATGCAGGCGTTTTCAGTGCATTATGCAAAGAACCACACCAACATGTGTTTTCGTCATCACAACAAGCGCTGCTTTATCGCAATTCGCGGCCGAGTACACGCCCAGGCTCCAAACCAAAACGGTTTGCGCTCACTTGACACGGTGATGGGTGCGCCATACTCGCCTCCAGAATTATCTGCCGCACAATAGAGCGCGTGAGCATTGTTTGGAATTCATAATTAGCGACGCGGAAATTGTGTAGGAGACCAGCTCGGCAGTAAAAGACTCCTCTCCCTATTGGAGCGTCATAGGATTCAGGGTTATTGTTCGCGTCTCATATGCTGGATACCGAGAATGACAATGTAATGCATGCATTGTGATGCTTAGAATAATTCCCTCATAGTGTTATCAACTAACAGTAGTTGCAGGTGTTCCATTTGATTCAGCATGCGAGTAACTCGAAAAAGTTTTCAGCCGCTCCTAATTGCTGGGAGTACTGACAGTTTCAAATTCTTTCTCGCATTTATTCTCATTTCTCTGCTCGTATGACGCGATGTTCTGTTTTAAAGGAAACTAATCTCGTAGGCAGGTTACGTGTTCTTTCATTTCCCAGTAACTATTTTTAAAACACTTTTAATCTTACGCATTTACAAAAGTGTATAAACCTTAAAGTGATTATTTAAAACTTATAGTTTTAATATTTATTATTACAATTATAGGATTATAAAGACTGTTTTTCGCCGCACCTTCCTTTGTCTGTATGTGGTAAACCATTTGAAAACGATAAATAAATAAATATCTAATTTATTAGAAATTTCGTATACATTCACGTAGATAAAGTGCATTTCTCTTGGATTCAGTCAATTTTTACAAATAATTTTTACTTCCTCGTAAGTTATTATAACATAAAATCAAAGAAATTTCAGGAATTATATTGCTATTTTCAGATTTATGAATCACGTTACCGGTGTTACTGTATATGTTTTATGTAACTTGCAGAAAAATACGCAGTTATAACTAATTTTAAAGCTTATTAATATTCTCTGCTGGAGGACATTCACGTTCCAAATACCGCGTAACCACTTTTCACGTTGGCCAGTGAAGAAGCAATATCATTCATTCCCTTAAAGAAAACACGAAAGTCCTTCGCTACATGCGTTCGCGCATTTTACTTCCGAAATACTAATAAGAAGAAAATTGGAATCCCGTTTGTATAACCGTCACGATATTGCAGCCACTGTTGTAAAGTTCCATATACCGTAAGGAAACCATTGTTAGGAACTGTGTGACGGGTGTATTAAGTGAAGACGTACGAAATACCTTGACACCGTAAATGTTTTTCAAAGGAAGAACTGGTCGCCAGAAACTGAAAGTAATGCCATAAAACTTTATTGTACATTTAATTTTGAGGCAACACCTATTCTTTCATCCTTTGGTGACACCGTTTCTAGTGATAAAGCAAACAAAGGGGACGTCGACAAGTTGTGCAGATTGACGCATTGTTTAACTAAGTGCTGATTTTACACGATGAAAAATTTTGTGCCGCGAAACTAGTGTTGACTATTTGATCTGAGTTTGTTCTGGAAAAATTTCTCTAGAACCGCCTTCTTAAAGAACGTGGTGCAAATCGCCCCCGTTTGATCTTATTATTAAAATAATAATAATGTGCAAATAAATGGAAACATACCCGTGAGAATAAGTAAGTAATTCGACAAGGACGATAGTCAACTAAGATTATTATTAAAACTGATGAATTGAGATATTTACATGCGTAAGAATCTGTTACGGGAAACAAAGAAATACCGGCTTCCTTGGTAGATAAAAGGAATAACTGACTTGTATACGAACTGTGTATAAAATTCACGTAACATGTACATGCTGTAGCACGTGTCAGCAATTTGAAAACCACTTAAAGGGGATCCGCACTTAAAACGTGACTCATTTGAGCCCAGCGGCTACGACAATCTGTAAACAATGCAGTGGAAACAGGGAGCCCTGCACTCCGACAAGTTTGAAAAGCACTTATTCATATTTGCTTAAGAAAATGTGTTCCACATATTCCCCAAGTGGTTACTTAAATTATCACGGGTCCAGTGAGGACCACAATGTAACAAACAATGGACCGGTGAACAATTCATACTCGATATTCAAACTATACTCTAGGAGAACTAAGAATATTAGACTTTGTCATTCATATTATTTGATTTATATAAAAATTTTGTATACTCCACCCAGATAAAAACAAGTTATATGTTATTACTACTATTCCGATGGAAGAAGTAAGAAATGCCATACATATCACTATCCGTGATATTATTTCAGCAGTAAGGGAGCGTGCACAAACCACGTGGCTCGGTCCAGGGGGGGGGAGGGGTTGGCTTGAAGGCTACGTTGGGCTACGTGGGGGGAGGGGGGGTTCCGAGCCAGGCTACGTAGCTTTCCTTTCATAACATTTTTGACAGTTAAAATGGGGAACAAAACACACAACAGCATGCGAATATTTATTTCCGTCAGTTTATTATCTCCTTATATAAATACAATCGTCTGACAAGAGAAAACGGTAAAAAATCAATCTTCTGGAATCAAAAGGGAAAAAAGCTACGTGCTACGTGGGGGGGGGGGGGGGGGAGAGGCAAAAGCCACGTAGGGCTACGTGGGGGGGGAGGGGGGGTTCACAGTAGGCCAAAATGGAGCTACGTGGTTTGTGCACGCTCCCTAATAATATAGATTACTTGGGAACTCGCTTATGAATTCTCTATATTATTAATTTCACCAGGGGTGATCAACCCAAATGATTTTGCAGCCACTTTGGAAGTGCATCATAACTCAGTGGGCCGCATATAAAATTATATCCCCACTAGAGACATTTTTTTCGGAGTGAAATATTGAAATATGAGTTGTTATTGTGTTTACTATTATTATTATTTTTAAACATAGATAATATAATAATAATGATACTAAACACACATTGTAAAGAAATATATAACACTAAAAATGAATTATAGAAAATATTTTGTAAAAGTGTGATGATTCTCGCGGGCCGGAAAAATGGTCAAGGCGGGTCGCATGGGCCGCTGGCTGGCCACCCCTGAGCTACACACATGATTGAGATTTTTGGTACCTTGAGGTCATATTGATACCGTCATAAGTGAATGATGTTGTGAAACGTACAAGCTTGCAGTAATATGACTACCCAGTTATTACATTTCTGACTAGTATCATTTGTTCACAGAAATTGGGGGAAAATGTAGATGCAGTTTTTCTCCGTCATTAAAGAACATCTTCCTCATCATGTCATTTACACCAAAGCCAATATTTGAAACAGACTATCCCAAATTCAGAACAACGAGTTCAAGTTCTTATGATCACCTTTACAAAATCTGATAATTTTAACTACTCACCACTAACGTAAGTAGGACGTCGATTTACCTGGTGATAAATATTCAGTCCGAAGATAGGTGCTTTCATAATGTTTCGGTATTTCTGTGTACAATCATTAACTCTCTATGAGTTAAGACCGGCATGTAAATCGGGCAGCATGATTTCAATTTTAACATGTTCCAAATGTTGAGCGGTCGGCGGATTGGTTCTATGCATAATAATGTCTCGTCGGCGCTGACGTTATCATAACTGTGCGGTGAACACAAACTAGAAATTCGTTTATTGAGGTGGAATCGAAACGTGACTACAAATCACAATGTGTCACGAGTAGAGTACGTGGTTAATTTACGGATTTAATTTTGTAAGGAAATTTTGATCTGTTTCTCGAGTTAAGCCGGTGTTGCTGTCATTCATTTACTATGTAATTAATTAATGTGAGTAAGCTGCTGCAAAACCCAGCAGCTAAACCGGTACTAACTTCGGCGAATTAGAGGGGAATCAATAGATAGGAGCTTAGACACAGCATGTCTGTCCGGAGGTTAATGAACTTTTAGAACTAATTTTTTTCCACTTATCCAGATGCTGTTCAATTCTTCGGCCTTAAACACACTCTCCTCCAAATATCCTGTGTAGAAAGCAGGTTTTTTGTTTTTTGATTAAACCAGACATTTATTTCAGAATTTGCCTGCATGCCGATACTACATTCAAGTCAATTTCATACTTTATTTTATACGCCTGCATAGAAATAAAGTCACAATGAATAAAATTTAAAAAATAACTAGCATATACTGTAGTAGATTTCGAGCAACATATTAACATATATTTACAGTAATTACTAGTAAATTATTAGCGTTGCAGTTACTGATACTTTATAAGTTTAGTAACGTTGCACGAAACAAATTAAAAAATCATTAAAAGAAATTAACCACTTGCACAAGGTAAATTATTTCTGAGGGATCTTTTTTTTTTTATTAGTAATTTCGTTTTACCTACCTAGTAATCTCATTTCACTTGCATGATGAAGAAATGTGATAGATTCAAATTAGTAGATACTGAGAAGCACAAACCTTACATGAGCCTTTGTATGCCTTCAAATTACAATAAAGTGCAAATTAAAAAAGAATTCATTTTTTAAAAATATTCTAGCATAAGATAAACATAGCTAACATTTATTATACTAGTATTTACCTATTTATTAGTATATATATATATAAATTCTTTTGAAAAAGGAAAAGATTTGGCAATCATCTATTTTCATTCATACAGTTAGAATATATCTCCTTTCAGCGAAATTTTATGGTGCTGTAAAAAATAATTCATTTATTTCTAATTTCCTTATTTACTTTTTATCATTCATGTCATTTAATTTCCTTTCAATGAAATATCAAGGAAACAGCTCCTGTGCAATCTGCAACAAGAAAGAGGATTCCTTTTATCTATTTTTTACAACGGGATGCTTCATTCGGTTTTCACTCTAACCCATACTGCCTCCTTGAATCACAACTTATGGCCCAGATATCGTAAGTGTCACAAGTATAGTTATTTGCAGTATTCGTGATTTTATTAAATTTTCAAACCATATATTTTTCTAGCATTAAGTAAAGATCGTGGCACTATGTGATTGTTTTTATATTTATTTTATTTATAGTTGCGACAATTTTCTTGAAGTACCAGTTTGTTTTCCTCTCTCTCTCTGGTGCTGTGCGAACATCATAATAATGTAATTATTATTTTTACATTATTAACATTAACCTGAAACCTTAATCGATTACTTACGATAACGGTAAGATAGAGTTTTAAAGATATAAGTTTTAACGATTAAAAGATTGAGATGTAAATTAAATATTAGACGTAAGTCCGTTGCATGTAGCATCACTATAAGTTCACACACAGCTGACAGCATTCTTTTATCTTCAGCAACGTGTCACTGTACAAGACCTGCGATTACGTCCAGAATTACGTCATCTCCGTTGTCAAATCACCTGCTCTGAGGTATCTTTTCCACCTAAGGGGAAAAGAAAGAAGTTTCTGGGTGCTACATCAGGCGACTGTGAGAGATGAGACAAAATATCAGGGCGACAGCGGCTTCCACACGATCGACTGCGTTGTGATCTAGGAAGTTACTGTGTAATTTTTCTTTCGTGGCAATGCCAAGTTTCTGCGAAGGATACAGTAGAAAGAAATGATGTTCGTGTAATTTGATGGAAGTTAATAATGCCAAAATCAGACGGCAAGCTCTTCCATTCAGATTTCGGTATGACACCATTATAGGGAGTAAGTAGGGGGCATGTTTCCACGACATGGTCGGTTATTTAGTAAGTACGCTTTATGGAAAACACAGAACTTAATTGCGGTTATAATACATACAAATAACTTGTAATTTTCCTTTTTTTATGGAGCTAAAAATCAGCTAAAACGATCTGAAGGGGTCGTAAATGCATTTGGTGCATGCAGCTAAGCACTTAGCTGCAGTGTTTTAATTTATATTCTCATTATGTGTGTATAAATCATTTAAAATGTTAATTCGTACCACAGTGGAACACAAGACACAAAGTACACTTAATTAAAACCTATCATGCCCACAGCCGGACACTGACTGGCGACTTCAAGCATGGGTAGAAGTACAAGTTTGCTTGTGAAATAGTCTCTTCTGATACTTTAGACACGTGCTGCTACTCATAAGAAATTTTAAAAACACATCTATAAGTATTTGTAGGTCGAATTTCTGCAATGTAATTTCAACAGTCCTTTATCTGCGTTCTGGACAAACCGTCCACTTGTTTCATGGAATCATTCCTGTTTCAAGGTGTCCTGAGCAAGGAAAGTAAGGTTTTGAAGGACATTTGTGAAGTTTGAAAGTGATTTTTCCACCTCACCAGAACGCCTTACGGTGAAACACCTCTCTTCCGTTATGTATATGGCAAGATTTCTTACTTTTCAGTTGGCGGATCTTCATATCTCTTGAGATTTACTATTTTCCCCATCATGCATGGTTTTTTATTTTATTTTATTTTCCATACACGTTTTAACCAAGCATTTAGAGGCTAAACTGGGCCGCTAAACCTTCTTCGCTAAAGACAGTATTAAATTGAACATAATGACCATAGTAATAAAAATAAAAGTAGAACACCATGAATGGAACTAACAACTAAATTAGGAAACAAGTTACAGTAGGAACATCAGAATCTAATATATCATGCAACAGGATATACATGTATTTTGTACATTTTTGTTTGTATTATTTCAGTTTTACTGTTTTCTGTATACGTATTTAAAGGCAACAATATTTGTGTATTATTTATTTTCTTTTGTAAAAGAAAAAGATATTTAGTATGCAAGAGCAAAGAGTAGTGTGTTAAAAGGGCTTCTTTGCCGGAAATAGGAAAAAGATAAGAATATAGCGGACAAATTGTGCTTCTAGATATATTGTGAAAATATTGGAATAGTGAATGCTGAAAATATATGTTAGTTGTGTGTACAAAATCTAGGAACAATAAAGGATTTTAAATTTACAATTTGAAAAATTCTTTCCATCCTACAGTCTGAACAGCTATCTTCAACATACATTAAGCGAGTAAATTGAATGTCACATTTATAATACTAGACCTATTCAGAAGTCGTCAAATGGTATCGAACGCGGCGGATACCCCAGAGCTTCAGGAAGTTACCCTCCTGGAATACATGAGGGACTCCAGCAGTCACTCAGAAGGGAGACTCCTCCGGGAAACTCAGAGGTGGTTTCGACAGGTCATGCTGGATGATGATGGTGGATGTCTTCGTCGCTTCCCGCCCTCAGCTTCCTTCCGCTCCTAGTATTTCTGCTTTTCGATTTGAGAGGCTATTTTTGCACTTTTATTCAGCAAGTCTGATAGTCTCTCAGATCACAGTGCCATTGAAGTTGTTATTCGACATTCCCACACCACATGCTCTGGTGTGCTTTGCTCTCTGCACTCGCACCTGCTGGTTGGTGAAAATCGCGTTTATTTAGAAAGCTTCTGTATGGTTCGTGGATGATTATGTATTGAATTAGCACTGAAGAAGGTTGAAAGAATTCCATGCTGATTCTTTCAGATACGGATGGGAACATGTCGTACGTTCTACGACCCGTTTCATTAGTATCCCCCTCGTTTTGCCATTCCTCAATCAATACATTCTACAATTCCTCCTTTGTGCTTACCTCTTTCCCAACTAGCTCCATAACCTTGTCCAGCCTGTTGCTCCTCGACTCCTCACTTCTGGATCGAGGGGCAGAACACCTGCTGCTAATTTTAGATGTTGATGTTGTACGATATGCGCCTGTGAGGCTGATTAGTAGCCTCCGGATTATTTCCTTCGGTTTAATATTTCTGAAGTATTTGGACCAGACGCTAGCTGCGTAGCCGACGATTGATGCGAGTATACCATTGTGGTACGCCTTCATTGCCAGAGCAGGGATCTGGCACTGTCTGTGTCCTATACTTATGATTCTATTCATTGCCCGTAGAGCCCTCCCACAGACATCCTCCAGGACCCGAAAATTAAGGCATTCATCCAGCCACAAACCCAAGTATCTATTGATTGCACTTCTGCGTATTTTCGTCTTATCTATATTAATAAGGGGGTTTCGTTTACAGGTTACTAATTTGTTTCGGATCGCGAAACCAAATAATTTTTTGTTCAGAGCTACAATTTACCATATTATTAACAATGATGATAGAATAGGCCATTACATTAATTGCGGTAAATACAAATTTACAGTTTCCAGACGTAATTGTCCCAATGAAATTGTTAGACCTTTTGAAGCTTTGCAAATCAAACTATTATGGTCATATGCGGGATCAGTTGTGTAGGAAAGCGTCATCGTTATTGATGAATCATTTTGCAATAATAGGTCATCCACAAGTTATCTCACATCTTAAAGAGAACGGGCGTTTCTTTTTATCTGAATATTTAATGGAAGAAACCAATAGCTTGTGACCGCCACAACTTCAGGATTTTCATCTCCTGAGTACTGCAGTAAAACAAAGTGCCCTGATTCATTATTACTACTGGCCCTTGAGCTTCTGTAAGTAAAGGTCATAGTAATTTATCTATTTACGCTATTTTTCAAAATCTTAGTAAGAATACAAACTATTTTTCATGCCATTTCATTCCAGAATTAGTTTTATGCTTAAAAACTTTAAAGAATATTAATATTATTTTTTTTTGATAGAATATGCAAAAGAAAAAATGGAAACTACCATATTTCTGCTAATTCTAATAAAGTTTAAATTTTTTTCAACCAGAAAATTTTTGTATGAAAGTGTTATTGTTAATATCGATATTCAAAAATTCTGATCGGTAATACATGCAAAAATTTGATTAAAAACTTTACTCAATCGGTTTTCAAATGAAACACAGTTCGGGATGAACATGAATCGGTATTGGCTGCCTCCCGCAAGAAAGAAAATTGTTTCCACCTGGTGGAGTATCTTCAAATAAGCGACAAAAGGGAACAATCACGCTGCCTCCTCCGCTACACACAGACCGTCAGTGGTTTCAATTTCTTCCCTCAAACAGTTGGTGCTTTTGGAACACCTGTCAAGAACAACAGTCCATTCAGACCAAACGCAAAATGTTACAGCAAAGCATTTAATTTAAATATAAGTCTCTTGACTGCGTACCAAATTTAACGTCCCAATGATGAAAGACAACCAACACCGAGGTATATTTCTTTACAAAATAAAGCCTGTTACCGTCGAAATATAGGGTTAGTCTTACAAACAAAAGGAAGCAAAACCTAAGCTTTAGTTATTTAATTTTTTCATATGCAAATCTTTACAGAATATAAGTTAACAAAAAAAATCAATCTGGATCTACCAATGAACCTATACCTCTTGATGTAAAATAAATTTTCTTGTGCAGTTTCTTCTCCACGTTGAATTTCTTTTTTGGATTGTGTGGGCACAAATAGAAACTATTAAACTTAACATTTAAAAGTGTCACTAATAGTAACAGTATTTCAGAGTGTGCAACTCTCCTACAAGGATTCACAGACGTGTTTTTTTTTTTAAATTAATTAATTATGATGAAACGCGGTGGCAAATTTCCTACACAACCATTTTTTTCCCCGTTTCTTGTACCCTCTTACGTTTGCCATCTATAAATTTCGACTTTAAATTCTTACAGTGTTTACAACTTTGATAAACGGATTTAAAAAATACCACAGAAAGTTATGTGCAAATAGTTGGTAAACAGAAATAATATATTATGAAATACACAACTAGGGTTTGTTGGAAAACAACCAGGTTTCATGCGTACTTGTAACACTGACTCTATTATACGATACTCCATGCAATTTTCCACATCGTTTGCCAACTATGCCAATAATAAACTTCCAAATTTTTTACAACGAATAGTGTTTTAACATCTGAAGTCGTAATTTATTTATCGATAAGAGTTAAAGTTTTTCACAGAACAAAATATTGAGATTCATAGCGTGTTAGACATAAAGAAAATGTTAAATCAAAACTTACGTCAAAGTGCTCAACACAAAAATAAACTGATGATTTTGTAGACAAGTATGCTGGGTCGCATCGTGCAAGCTTTAGTTACTTTTTCCGCATATCTTACTTGTGTGTGTGAACATAAAAAAACAATTTGTTTGGTGTTTTTTTACGGAGTATGGTGGTGTAACGGTTAGCGTTTTGGCCTTGCATTCGGGAGGATGGTGGTTCGAATCCCCGTCCGGGCATCCAGATTTGGGTTTTCCATGGTTTCCCAAATCACTCCAGGCAAATGCCGGGATGCTTCCTTCAAAAGACCATGGCCGAATTCCTTCCCATTCCTTGCCCCCATCCTTTCCCGTCTCTAAAGACCTCGCTGTTAAGAGACGTTAGGCAGTTAAAAAAAAATGTTTGGTGTTTTAAATGTTTCTTTACACACTGAGGCACTACATACCACTTGTAAACTTTAGAGCTCATTTTATCCACAAAATAAGCAAACCGCCCATTTGTTTACACAGACATGACCAGAGATGTGACGTAACAAGAGAACAAGAGACGAGCGTTTTGGCAGCAATATTCAAATCAACATACAAACATGCAATATTTTGCATTTTTATGTTTTTTTCCCAATATATATATTTTTTTGTTATTGTAGACGCAAAGCTACTGACTACTTTTGCAAAATTAGTCATGTTGATTACTTTAAATCAAAAAGAATCGCCAGGAAATCATAATCACAGAAAATATCATACATGACAGATGCAGATTTAGTAGCATGGTCAATAATCAACAAACAATATATTCGATGAAGGAACACCGGGAGCGAGGAACGTAGGAATGAGCTCAGCGGGAAGATGAAGAGATTCTGGGAAACGAAGATCAATACAATTGCTAAATAAACTCAATCGCGTTTCTCAGTTGGGCCTAGCGATGGAAGAAGAAGAATTGATGAACAGTTTATTTAAAAAGGGGAGATTTAATTTAATTTCATTTAGAAAGCAATAATGCGGAAAAATTAAATACAATTTGTTTTGTCAGAAATAAGGTATCAATATGAAGAAAGTTAAAGGAAAGGTAAAACCCCAGAAGAAAAATATTTAATTAAATAGAAAACAGAATCTTAAAACGAAGTGTGGTATCCTGTGAGAAGAAGTAAAAAATTGAAGAATGGTTATTGAACCAGCGTGGGAACATTACATTTTTTTATTTATGTCTGCAAAAAAAGTTTGACAACACGATAAAACAAAGAATTTGATACTCAAAATTCTCTGTCTGCGTATTTGCTGGTTTCTTAAATCATTAGTATGTATTTTTATGTTCTAGAACGTTTTAATATCGCTCGAGCACCGATGAAATATTATTTGATATAGCAGAGGAACGTTTTCCAACAATCAGAAAGATGTAAGTAATCATTTGCTGCAATTAGTTATTGTTCCAATCCCTGACTCCCTTATCCACAAAAGAAAATTTTCGCACTCCCTTATGCATGAAATCGAGCGCAAGCTGTAGTTTTGGTCATGTTTCACCTTCCATGCACTATTCCTAACTCTTCGACAAATATCCTTCCAGATCCCGTCACCAACACATGCCTTTTACACTCCCAGCACTCTCTTCATCCTCCTTACACAGTATTGGTTTATGTACCTGTGTATTGGCACCACAGACGACTGGAAGAAGATATCTTGGTACAAGGAGTCACCTTTGCAGTTGATACGAGCCGATGGTCCGATTAGCTTCACCCAATGAGGCCATGGAGCTAACTTGTTAGCGAAACAATACACTGCCTGACAAGCAGGAAAATTAATAATTCTGCATCACAATCTTCCACTCCTAATTTTCTGTTATGATGATTCAAGTGAATAGATAATTAATATATTTGTTAGTTGTGATTTTACATTATGGAAGTGATTTCGCACGAACATTTTTTTTAATTGTAGGTAGGCCTATATTTCAGTATAGTAAGTCAAGCATCTTATTTCAGGCAAGTATCCAACTACAAAACATCTTAAGTATGCCGAATAGTAATTAAATATTCGACACTCGGTCGAATAAGATAAAAGTGCCCGAATAATTGTAATAACTCCAATAACTAAATGTCAATATAAACCTTTTAACTGACATGATTCTTTTTTTACATTAATTTACTGTGTTTGAATGTTCTTGTTATGAAATATAAAAATAAATTTGAAAAACACTGCCAACACTTCCTACTGTTTGCCTAAAGCCAGTATTTTATTCCTACCCTATCTTTGAATCGTTTAACTGAATTCTGAACGATAGTCGACGAGGTCGCTGAATCTGAATAATACGTTCACTAACCTTATATTCTCAGTATAGCATACACTATTCTAATCAATTACTTTTGCAAGCAAGTTCCTGTCAACTATGCTGAGAATTTCTTCAAAACTACCATGTTTCCTTGGTGTTTCATAGTGGTTTTAATAAATGGCAAACGAGACCAATAAACTATGTTCAAAGCAGAAGCTTCGAGGCTCAGAGGATGACAAATAGTTCTACAAAACACTATACATTTTTACATTTTATTTCCTGATTTTACGTACCTACTACCTTGTTACCTAAAGTAGGCCCTTAGTTTCTACAGTTTTATTCTTACAACAATTTACTTTTTTTTAAAAAAAAATAATATATCTGGATAATTATTTTTAAGGATTTAATGGATTTAGGTATTCTAATAGTAAATCTACTAATTATTCTAATAATTAATATACCGCTTAATCTACCAACTAATCTACTAATTAATCTACCATATTACAATTCACACAAAAATCAGCAATTGTCTTTGTATTTTCATACTTCTAATTAATAAACTGTATATTTGTATATGTTCTTCTTTTACCACTGCTGGCCTGCGTCGACATCCAGGCCGCCAGCTGTCTCTGCTGATGCAGCGGGGCGACTGCTGACATGCTGACCACAAAGTGCCGTCAGCCAGCTTCACGTTCCAGGTAGTGGTCTCGTTCTTCTCCGGTTTGTCCCGGGAGCCACCTGCTCCCCCATCAGGAGTTCCCTCCTGGAATCAGAGCAGGCCACCCCCTGAGGCCTGGAGAAGGTGCCTCTGGCTTCCAGAGGCACTACGATGAATTGAGTCTTTGCCGTCTTCCTGGTGCAGGCACCGCCTTAGTCATGGGCAGTGCTTGTAGTCACATTTGGGTTGTTCTTTGCTCTTGAGTTTCTTCCTCTTCTGTCCTTCTTTCTGCTTCTGATGCCGGTTACTCACGGCGTCCCCTACGCTCTGTCTGTTTCAATTCAACAAATCTCGCCTTCTCGCGCTGCGACGCTAGATTAGCAGCTTCATCCAGCAAGTGCCAGAGCTCGGTATCACGCAGTATGTCATATATTCTTTTGTTCTGAAGTTGCATTTGGAGATATGCTCTTGATTCTTCAGTTTGTTTGCACTCCCAAACCACGTGCTCGGGAGTACTTACTTCGCCACAGTCGCACCTGTTTGTTTCTTTGAGGCCTCTCTGTTCTAAGAAACTGTTGTATGGGCCATGGCCAGTTATATAGTGTATGAGCCCTGGAGATGGTTGTAGGTGAGTCATGTTCATTCTCTCTTTCACGCAAGGAAGCATGTCGAAGGTCCTTCTGCCCGTGTTGCTGTTAGTCCATGTTTGCTGCCATTCATCCATCAGCGCATCCCAAATATCTTTTTTGGTTTTAACAGGCCTTCCAATTATTTCAGTAGCTTGGTCATACCTACCTTTTTTAATCCAGTATAACGCTCCTCGCTTCCTTACTTCCAGGTCCAGGGGCCAGATACCGAGTATAACCGTTAGGGCATCTGTGGCCGTTGTTCTGTAAGCCCCAGTTAGTCGGAGCAGAATTCCTCGCTGCGTACGGCGAAGCAGCTCCTTTGGTTTGACCTTTCTTAGGTGCTTGGCCCAAGTGCTTGCAGCGTATCCAGTAATGGAGGTCAGTATTGCATCGTGATATCTTCTTATGACGAGCGGAGGCAGATTAAACCGTCGTTCGCCAATGCTTATCAATTTGTGCATTACCAGTGCTGCTCTTCCACATACTTCCTCCATGTGAGACGCAAATTTCAGTTGTTCCTCCAGGTTTACACCAAGGTAGCGGACTACTGTTTTTCTCTTTATTGTTTTTCCCTGGATCCTAATTACCGGATTTCGTTTGAGTGTTCCTTTTAGGAGCATGTAGGTAGTCTTTTGTGGGGCTAGGTTTAACTTAACTGCTGCACACCACTTACTCAGGCAATCCAATACTGCTTTGCATTTTGTTTCGAGTTCCTGCCTGGTTTCCGCGTCTATCAGAAGTGCGAGATCATCGGCGAATGCCACCACACCCAGCAGTTCTGACATTTGTTGCAATATTTCCATGACCGGTTCCAAACCAATGTCCCAGAAAATTGGTCCACACACTGATCCCTGCGGGCAACCTTTCGTCAGTCTTTTCTCTATGTACTTGTTGGGGCACCGCAATTTGGCATATCTATTTCTGCAATAATCTCTAAAACTGGTATATAGGTTTTTTGGACAGTTGATGTTTCTTAAGCGTTCGAACAGCGCGGGCCACCAGAGATTGTCGAATGCGCCAGCGATATCTACAAATACTCCAACCACATAATTTTTGGAAGAGTTTTGAGCTATTTCCATTAAGCGGTTGATGGCGTCCTCTGTTGACTTGCCTGCTCTGAACCCATACTGATTTGGGTTCATCCCATGTTTTAACCTGTGTTCCTTTAGTTTCTTACAAAGTATCTTTTCTTGTACTTTCCCTAGAACATTGAGTAAGCAGATTGGACGATAGGATTTCGGGAGTTGTGGGTCTTTGCCTCCACCTTTCGCTATGATAATCACGTCACTCGTTTTCCATGCATTTGGTATTTTTCCCTGCGCCAGGCATTCGTTAAAAAGTTTATTTAAGGTTGGCACCAGTTGGACGACCAGCTCCTGGAGGACCTCTGCCGGTATCCCATCAGGTCCAGGTGCTTTTCTTTTTGGAAGGGAAAATATTGCCTCTACTATCTCTTCATCTGATATGACGCATTTTTGATGTTCACTCTCGTAGGGATCCCACATTTTTTGACGCAGTTCACTCTGCCGAACGGTCTCGTTTTCCGTACTATCATCTGGAAGTAGCACGTCAAGTAGCTCCCGTGCAGTTTCCATCCAGTTGGTGGTCATAGATCCATCCAGTTTTCTTACTGTAGACAAGGTTGTAGGTGGCCTAATTTTGCCAGCGGCAATCTTGTAAGGGATGCCCCATGGTCCTGATCTCATATTTTGTCTGACGAAGGCTTCCCAGCTTTTTTGTTTTGTCTTCAGCAACAGATCCTTGAACTCTTGCTTTACGTTCCCGAATTATTATGTGTTGCACTTCATATTTTCTCTGAAAGAAAAAGTAGTAATGTAGTATACTATTACAATCCGCGGGGCTAAACAACGAGTGGGATTTTTTTACGCTGCTACATTCAAATAATGTGAAGGTTTACGACACTGTTTGAGATAAACTTTTCAACACTTGCCTCAATAATGTATTCCTTTGCCAGATTATTTAACCTGCAAATTAAAAATTTTCCTTTTCGCTCATGCCTGCAACCATGGTGTCACCATGGTCATCTCTCCTCTTCCACCTACTCCCAATATACATTCAGGTCTCGGAGTACTCTCTTCACTCAGCTGCTCTCTCCTAATCGTATTAGCCAAGCTCGTTTATGACGTCAGAAGCTCTTTTCGTTCCACACTAATTTACCAAACAAATCTAGGAGGTCAATTCTTCGCACCATTCAACCCATGTATACGATGCTCATAATTTCTTAAATGAGAATGGGATAAAGTCTTTGTACCTTCGATCTCTTCACTTACCAACTGCGTTCTCTCTTCTCTAATAGATGCAGTACTTTAAAATCTCTTCCTATCAACTGCTCAGCTGTATGATTAAATGATATGACAAATTAATTACCTTCGGGCTTTCAAACAACCAATGACCTCTCAGCAGTATAACCATATTAATACACAATTTTATATTTATTGTTAATAAGCAGAATCTCTTTTGTATTTATCTTCATTCCATGTTGACCTACTCAACGTGAAACCATGTCCTGATACCCCTGGAGCTGTCCCAAGCCTCTCCCCATTTAATTATATTATACATTATCTCGCTTGTAACTAGTGACTGTAAACCACCAAGAGAGGCACCCATTAGGATAATAAACTGCAGTGCCCTGAGGCACTCCTGAACTCACATCTACCTCTTTTATAAGAGCATTTTGTAATCAATGGTTTCAACTCAGTCACCACCATTCACTCCGCAGAATTTATTGTATATATTTCGCATCGCGCTACTGTTTGGCCTCTGTATGGTGATCTTATATGAAACAGCTTGTGAATTTCCCACTAACTGAAATTTGCGAAATTCTTAAACCTATGTTAATGATTCAAAAACCCCTTTGCTCCTCACAGACAGTATTAAAACAGTTTCAGAAAGTTCTCCATATATTCACATACCACTGGAATCTAATCTTTTCAACTCTATTTGTCTCCTTTCTTTCATCAATATTTCAGATACTCTGGCTTGAAAATATCTAGATTTAATCTAAGTAATGTTTTTAAGTATTGTACTGTTAACGTTGTTGCAATCTGTAATTTACTGTTTGTTACCATATTAATTACCTCGTTAGTTGTACCTAACAATAATTTACCTTTGACGCAATCTCTGCATGGCGATTGTTTATATAATCTTCTTCTGATATAAATTAATGATATTATTTGAGCACTGGTTGTGAGCAGCAAGAATGAAATAAAGTTTGATCAGGACATGGTAGGAGCTTATTATTATCCTCAGTGACAACCACAATTAAGATGTTATCTAACATATATAACAATTGTCAAAAAGGAAAACTTATTTTCAAGACAATTTAAATGGAATGTTACAGTACAATCGAACAAAATTAAAATGACTCAGCAAATCACAAAAGTTATCTGGCTCACTGGTAGGCACAAGATAAAGTTCCCTATGTGTTACCGAAGACATGAAAAGGGCCGAGTTGCCTGTATGAAATTACTAGTTTTAATTGCCTCACGTGAGAATTGTTGTTTATGCTGTTTGCCGTAAAGCTGCATGCTGCACAGACCTCGCAGATGAGGTATTGGCTGCCAGTGATGTCTTCATCATGGCATGGTCTGTTTACGAAGTTGGCTACCTCCGACTGTGATACCTCACCGTAAAAGATGCGCTCCGCGAAAGAAAATTAACCAACGTCTAACTGAATATAACATTCGTAAACCTACAATGCGTAGCTATAAATACTTTTTCTGCACTTTAAACACGAGGAGCACTGTTTATTAAAACTTGTCCCTACCGTACTCGATATAAGCGTAAGGGAGTGGGAAGATTTTCCTTCGTAGTTAAGGGGGTCAGGGATTGGAATAAATTACCGGGATGAATGATGAATAATTTTCCAAAAATGCTAAAAGAATTTAAATCTGAAATTAGTAGAGGGAAAAAGTAGGTGGGAAATGTAAAGGGGAAAAAATGGATGTGTAGGAAACTTGCCACCGGAGCAAGCATTCCATCGGAATTAAATTCAACTTTAAAAAAGTAAGATAGCTCGTACTGAACATTTTGGCGTAAGATCAAAATTCTTCAGAGCTCTCTCTGTACACGAAAACTCGTTTTATAGTTTTATACTTCCGCCGGGGAACTTGGCAAATTAGGCTGGCGTAGAAATCAACGCCATCCGAAACACCTCTAAATCGTTTTAAAAACTTGTCCGTTTGTGGATTCGGAGAATTTCGGGAAGAATCGGCGTACTCACTCCTTCTCTCACACTCACTCAAGTTGTTGAGTGTGTTTACAGATAATGTTCCAGATCCCCGCTGCCTTCTAGACCTTTCAAAAGTGCCACATTGCTTTGATCTGGTCCTACTTCTAAACAATTAGTCAACAGCGCCTTAGTTAAGTCCCAATGTTACTTAATATTTTTACAGTAAAAATCGTAATAAAATGTATATTGTCTTGCCTCATTCACTGGTACGTTACAGTATCTTTGAAACATGTGTGGAATATCATCCATATTGGAAACTAATATGCGTAATTCCATCCTAATATTCTCAAAGTTAGATTCAAATTTCGCTGTCTGCTCATTTTTGCTTATGTGAGAATTTTTATTCTCTTCTTATCCCCACTTAAAAGTCCATTATTTTAAGATCAAACCAGTTTCTAAATATTTCTGTCTTTTACGTATCCTCGGCAACCTTTGCCGTGTCCCACTACTGTCTGAATGTCCTCCAGTACCCTTAGTTTCCCTTTTTTTTTTTTTTTTTTTTTATTGGCACTTGGTTACAAGACCATACAGCCAGCACAAAGTTACATAATTATTACATGTACTACTAAAGCTGATGAGTTTCATATAACACCATCTTCAAAACAATTTATAAATATACATCAAGAGACCATATTTTTTTAAAACACTTTGAAGTTATTACTAAATAGTATATTATAGACAATAAAAGTTTTTTTTTTTTTGACTATACAACCATTTAACAGTTTAACAAAGGTTCTTACATCCATTTACGTAACTTTTCTATTTACATTTTTTCTTATCTCTATTAAGTTAAATTATTACAATCTTATTGAATCTAGGATACCGTTAATTTTGCCCTGCTGATTGTTGTGCTTGCGCGGATATGTGGTTGTGCTGTGGTTTGGGCTTTGGGTTTGAAGTATAGTCATTTAGCTTCCAGGGTTGGCTAGAATTCTATCCCTCCATCTTTTAAGTATCTGGCGAGGATGTTAAGTACTACTCTGTTGTTGCTGGAAAGAAGGAGGGTTATGTTAGTCGGCAGGGGGAAGCCATTCTTGGAAAGATCTATCATCATTTGGTCCTGAAGTTGTTGGTACTTATTCCATGAAAATATTATGTGATTGATGTCTCCTATTGCCTGGTCTGAGCAGTCGCAATATGGGGAATCTCTCAACCCTATTCTATGTAGGTGGCTGGGGAAGTTACCGTGGTTAAAGCGGGCTCTTGATATCGTGGTGATTAATCGTCTGCTACTGTTCCAGTTGTAAAACCAAGGTTTTGGAGATATGCTCGGTTGAATGGATGCATAATATGAGGCTTTGATTTTTGAGGAGATCGTCCATTCCTCTTGCCATTCCTCTTGCCATTTTTCCTTGGCTCTTACTTTGATGTTATGTGTTATATCCGAGATCGGGAGTTGCATGTTGATTACCTCTCCCTCATGGATAGCTTGTTTTGCCAGGGCGTCCACCCGTTCGTTATGCTCGATGCCGCTGTGAGACGGATCCACATCAGAGTAGTCGTGATGCCAAGTTCCCTGTTCCGTTTTAAACTGTTGAAGAATTTCCAATACAATAGTTTGAGTATGGCTATTCCACGTAGTATTCTGTAAGCTCTTTAGTACGCTGAGGGAGTCCGACAGGATGACGACTTTGTCCATGAAGATACTTTGGACTATATCTGATGGCTTCCAGCAGGGCTTTTGCTTCAGCTGTGTAGATGGATGCCTCTTCGGGTAGCGAAAATTGAGAACGATTTACCTGTGTTGGGACAGAAGTATGCCGCTCCTACTCTGTTATTTC
>CM061920.1:224751769-224772314 GCA_031002005.1 Vandiemenella viatica | reverse complement strand
CGGCCAGAATCGCACGTCTTGTAAGTTTTCATTTCTCTCGCAGTCAGTTTATATTAAACAAAATTGAGCCTTAATCGTCATACTCCGAGGCTTGGGCAGTGCGATTTCGCGCTGCTACTTGCCATTAGGGGGGACAGGGGTCAAACTCGGTTCGGCCATCCTGACTGATGTTTTCCGTAGTTTTCCTCAGTTACTCTAGGCGAATGCGGGGATGGTTTCCTACAAGGCCACGGCCGACCTTCCATCCCCCTTCCCTCCCCGTAGAGACTAGTATGGCTGAAAAGAGTCTCCGTGACTCTGCAGCAGCCCGCCTCCCAGCCTACAGCTGGGAGGAATGAAATTAAAAAAAAAAAAACATTAATCGTCATATGAAGCTTTCATTATCTTTTCTTTAATGGATCGTGATAAAACGTCTCTGTTGACTTTTGATAGTGGGAATGTGCATTAGTATACATTATTCTGTAAAGGGATGATAATAGTAATGCTACACAATATGAATTATACATTAGTTATAGACCAAATTTATTCAAAATATCCTGTGTTAAATTTATACACGTTGAACAATATATTTTATTGAAGTTTGTATATACCCTTGTTAATCAATTTTCTTTTTTTATGAATAATTTTCATTCCAATGCAATCGAATATGTTGTTTTTATTTTCCGTACGCGTTTCCCTTCATTTTCTGAAGCATCTTCAGCGGTTCTGCCTGTTAATTAAATTTGTTCTATATTACAATTTACACAAGAAAATTATGATATATACAGATATAAGCTTACAATTTACACATGAAAATTATGATATATCCAGTTATAAACTTACTTACATTTTTACATGCTCACGTTGTCTTGTAATTGTACCGTGTTTCAGCATCAGTTGTATCTGTAACAACAATATTTTGCATTACAGGTATTTGTTGCATCTTTATCAGTACTTTCGTGCCACTTTCAATGCACTATAGATATTGATTTTTGATAGCTTACATTTGTTTAGTGTGTATTGTACATCGCTGAGCTGCAAGTTTGTTTATCGTTTGGCTTCTGTTATTCCGTGGGTGGTGCGCTTTTAAATGTCTATGTGCTTAGTTCGGTGTGTTTAATGTATTATTATTATTATTATTGGCTGTGTCTTTTTGTGGTAGATGGTTGTGTTTTTCATTTCGTACTGTGTATAGTGCTGGGTCCGTCAGGTTCGCGTATTCATTTATTATGCTCCTTTCTTCGGCTAGTGACTTTTGAATGTGATAGTTTTCCTGAAACGTTAGTAGTTGTGTAATTTTTTTTTTTTTTTTTTTTTTTTTTTTTTTTTTTTTTGTAACTGCTTTACGTCTCTTTTTATAGTAGTTGTGGTTTGCTTTTATTAATGGTTAGTATTTGCATGTATTTTGCTATGGTTTTGTTTATTTGGTGTATTCTGGTTTCTTTGTTTCCATTTTTGATGGCTATGTGTATGATTGTGTTAAGTTCTGTTTTGTAGTTGTCCTTGTATACTGGTGTTTTGTTTAGTCTATTGAGCATGTGTCTAATTGCTGCTTCCATGTGTGTTTGTGGATGATTGGAACTTGAGCCTATTATCATGTCTGTTGTGGTGGGTTTCCTGTATATTTAAAATTGGAGAAGATTGTTGTGAGTGGTTATGATGAGGTCTAGGAAGCTCAGTTTTCCTTCTTTTTCTTTTTCCAGTGTAAAATTTATGTGTTTGTGTATGGTGTTGATTCCTGTGTGTAGTTGGTTAACTCTGGTTTCTGGTTCATTTACTACACGGACTATATCATCAAATATCTCAGCCAAAATATGATGTTGTAACCTTTGTTATGAATGATGTTTTCAAATATCTGATTTTCTATATGATTTATGCAAATGTTTGCCAATGTAGGTGAGATTGTGGAAACCATTGCTAAACCATTATGTTGAGTGTAATAGTGGTTTTTGAACTGGAATTTATTTTGTGAAGTCAACAGTTTTAGTATACCTGTGATTTCATTTATGTGTGTGTCAGGCATTTTCTGTTGTTCTTTAAGGTTGTTTGTGATTATTTGTAATGTTTCTTTGGTTGGTATACTGGTGTACATTTTTCTATATCAAATGACTAGTGTTGCTGATTTAGGTATTTGTATATCTTTTATTTTTTCTATGAGATGTGTTGTGTTTTTAATGGTTTTGTCACTGTGAAGTGTGTAATTTTGATTTAAACATTTCTGTTTATGTTTGGCTAAGTAGTATGTGAGTGCTTTCCTAAAGCTTACCACAGGTCTCACTGGTGTTCCAGCTTTGTGGATTTTGGTTGACTTCTTAAGGCAGGGGCTTAGGGATTACTTTGGGACATTTGCTGTTACTGTTTGTCTGTAAGGAGGTATGATGTGCCCTTTATGAGTTTCTTGAATAATATCGGCTAGTGGGGTCTGATTTTAATACTGTGATGTTATTGTTCTTAATAAATTCTTCTGTTTTCCTGGTATATTCCTGTTTATCTATCAGTACTGTTGTGTTACCTTTATCAGCTCTGGTGACCACTGTGTTATGTGAGTCTAGTTTTGTTTTTAGGTGTTTGAGTGTTTGCTTGTCTTTGTTATACTGTTGTCCTGTGTTCCGTTTTGATATTACCTTAAATTTTTCTGCTACAAATTCTCGTGTTGACTTTACATTAATTTCACAGTTCATCGTTTTTCTTGTGTTAGTATGTGTTCAGTCTCAATTATTGTATTTTTATGGACTTTTCTCTTATTTAATGTTAGATATGCGCAGAGTAACAAAAAAAAAAATAAAAAAAAATGCTGTATCACATCAGTGTCTGTTGATAACTGCTATATTCACTTTCATACATGAAAGCACATTTATTTGCTGAAACTATTTCAGTTATTAAATGCCAAAAAGAAAATGGGATCTGAAGCAAAATCTTTTTCAGTTTGGAATTAAAGCTGGCAGGATTTTGTAGATAACATTTTACTGCCCGCAACAGAACAAAGAAATTGCATAGAATATTGTTTTTCTCTGTAGCTCTTAAAATGATTTCTAATATACGTGTGTGTTATATTTAATCTTTATGTTATTTTTGTACATGCCCAATTTCCAGCGGTGATTATTTTTTTCTTTTTCAAACTGCCATGCTGTTTATTCCGTTTTTTGTTATTATTATTTTTCACTTGTAGCCGTTTTTGTACTATTGCTCAGTGAATCATTAACAATTTTTAAACATTTAGTATTCCTCCTATCACCTGAATTTATTGACACGTACTTTGATTTGTACTATATACAGGACACAGAACTAAATAACTTGTTTCTAGATTCGTAGTTCCTAGCGTGGAGGATAACGCTGTGGCCTCGCATCCTGGAAAGCACAGGTTCAAATCCTGGTCTGGGTATCCAGATTTGGGTTTTTCATTGTTACCCAAATCATTCCAGGTGAATGCCGGGATGCTTCCTTCAATAGGCCAAATGACTACCCCTTCCCTGCCCCCAGTCCTTTGCCACCTCTAATGATCTCGCCATCGACGAGGCGTAAAGCCATAAACAAGCAAGCAAAAGTAAGTTTGTATTAAACTTCCTGCGTTTTAACGAGTTTGCTCAATTATGCGCATTGTTATAGAATACAGTGTATAAAATTCGTTTCTTCAAACCTTTGTGATCTACTGCATTGCCCGTACGTCGTAAACGTGCTGTCAGGGATGTGATACCTGCTGCCGCCGGGATGCATACTGTTCCGCTGCTCCGGTTGCGCTGACATTGTGGTGGTCTTCGGACAGCTGCGGCAGTATTGCGCGCTACGATAGTGCTCTGTGAAGTTTGGACGAGAACCTCATCAGTGACCATTTACGCTTTCGGTTGGGCTCGCGGAACATGCGTTCAAGTGGTAGGGTTGTGTGACACTGAGTCACTACGGATAGCACCTCGTCTCCATATTGTGGTATGACAGAGTCATCCACAATAAATATTAATAAATAATTAATTAATATTCAGATTTTCCTTGTAATATTCATTTATCTAAATTATAAATATTAGGGTTAATTAATAGGTGAATAATTATGTATTAAACCCGGGCAGAAAGATTTATTATTGTATGATTTAATTTCTGTGCAAAACTTGCCATTCAGAAAATATTAAATGTGGGAAGTTGGAACTGCAGTTTTGAACGTTCAGAGAACGGGACAATGCTCAGTATCGCCGACAGGCTGACGCCTACGCTCACAAAGGGGCGGCGCGCGGCAACCGTTACCTGCCGAGTGTACTGACCTCACCCCTTCCCAGTGGCCCGACAAGGTCAAGCAAAATGTGCGGAAACGGGTAGCAAATGTTAGCGACGACACGAAGCACGTGATGATGGACATATATCGATGCACCAATCGTGAATCAGTGATCAGTGACTGTGTCTGGTCGGATAGTCTGGGTCATATGGGCTGGAAGCCGAGCGGTCCACCTGCCAGAGATTGTAAGCTGATGTGCTAGCGCGGACATATCCGCAAATGTTGCATTCGTTGCAGCAGTGGCACAGAGCGAGTCACACCTCGTCGAGAAGATGCGATTACGGTAAAGTACCGACGTATAGGTCCACAGTTCCACTGGGTTTTAACGAGGCTTGCTAACCCGTAAACGGCTCCTGAGATAAGACTCTGCTCCCATCATAACAATTACTGAGCTATCCAACGTTTCATATTCTTAACTTCAAATTCGAAGCATCTTGCTCATTGTTTTAAATTCAAACGATGCTTTTAACTTTAAACGGCGCCCCTGGGATTCTTTTGTAAATGTTAACTTTAAGTTGTTGGCCTGTGATGCCACTTTAAAACATGTTGACTTTGCAAAATCATTGAGATATCTAAATCAGTTTTATGTCTGCTTTTATCCGGCGGATTGTAAATGTCGGGTATTGCTTGTTTGTTGTCTTTGGATTATGTTTAACGTAACGTTAACTATACCCGGCCTTGTATAAACCAGAAGACTAAATTGAGTATAATTTTGTGTGAAACTAACTTCTTGTAGAAATCATGTTTCTAGTTCACCATTTAACCAAATAACCAACTTATTGGATGTCATATATATTATTAATAATTATATTTCATCAACGTATTGGCTCCCCCCTCCCTAACCGGCGGTCCAATACAATATGGGGTAGGGGAGAGGGCAGGCGTTGGCTCTACGGTCTGGTTTCGGATGGTCTTTGGCCGGGTTCGTGGCGGGTGCTGCGTCCGCGCCACTCCCCGTAGGCTCCCTTAAAGGTGCCGAACTGCGCCTCGCCTCCGTGCTGTAATGGCGGGTATGTAAATATTCTATTCCCGAAATTTTTATACGGAAATGATCGCATCTGTGTGTGTTTTGTCCAGGTTAGTTGTATTCCGTTAAGATCAGCGACAGTTGTGTCAAACCTATGTTTTACGCGCCCTAACGTGTTTTCCTAAGTGTTTCTTAACATTGTAATGTACCAGTTGGTAATTTGAAGCGTGTGCGTGTGATTTAGCCAGAGTCAGAGAATGCTGCAAAATCCCACGCGCCTTTGTCCCAACTCCTACTTGCGTTAACAGGACGAACCATTAATTGCAGGCCATTAAGCTACAAGCTTCGTGCAGTGATAAAAATACAGATTGGTTAGATCTATGCTGATTCACGCTTTCCAGGAACAGTAGAAAGTTGCAAACCAAAGAACCGCTGTCTTGTGCGTTTCTTAGAAAAAGGCAGGTTGCGGAACGCCTATTTTGGAAGCCCAGCGAATCGAAGAGTTTGTTAAAAACTTTTATAAATTTTATGTTTCATGAGGAGCAGTAACGGAGATCGTAGACGCCCCGCCAAATGCTTCCATTGACTGAAACTTCCCGGGCCCCCTTTAAAAGATAGGAGCATGGAAGTTTTCGACGGAGACAACAAGCGAAGACGAGACACTCTGTTTTCTGGTCGGAGAGGGACTTGACCTTCTGATTGGGGACGCAGCCCGCCTGGTCGAATTCTCCAGGGACCAACACCACCGCACAGGCAGCAAACGCCGGCCTTGCACCAGGTGATACAGGAGGTCGCTTACACACTGTGTTCTTCACGCGTTATCTGCTCCGGCAAAGAACCAGGAGATTTATAGACATTATTGCTACATTCAACCCAGGCAACGCTCTGAGATTTTAATAATGCTCTGATTTATAATTAGTCCACGAATCAATTAATTTTGGAACTTACTTAAATATTACGATCAGTCAGTTCTGTTAAATAAATTAATCAATTTTATATTTAAAGAAATTAATATCGGTGTTGCAATCCTTGCTTTCAATGACTTCGTTTCCACTATCTCAGTATGTCATTTGAGTAGATGTGTGTTGTAATAGCAATCTCAAAAGAACAATTGCTTATGTATAAAGTATTATAGAACTGGAACGTCGCTTCTCTCGGATAGAGAACACTTCCATTCATGACACCTACCCGGGAATAATTCTGTTAATTATCTTATTAATTAATGTATCTCATTAACTTGTCAACTTTAATAACTCCCTGAAAATGTAACACCACAACATGTTGTAAGTATATTTTACGTACCTGTTATACTAAACAAAATAAACAATTGCTAAAAATGAGGCGGTTCTTCTTTCATCCTATTGCAAACCACCAACCTCACTTTTCATTGTATCTGATTCGCCAAATTTTCAAGCGGGCCATATTGTCTTGGATAATTTCAAAACTACTAAAACTACAAAAACTGAGTTTCCTTATTCTGAAACCTTAGATATTGACTTAAAATTTTAAGTATGTTCCACTATGTTGCGTCAACTGGCGCCGGAGTATGAAATTAAATTATATTCTGGACATTAACTTTATGCCTGTAACTGGAATAATCTGAAAAAATCCACTGTAACAATTCTAATAGAGTCTACTATTCTTCTTCTTAAGTATCGGGTACTCAGTCTGTTCTGAGTTATAGTGGTTAGGGCAAATAAAGCAGCGAATATTAATTATCGCAGGGAACTTAACTTTCTAAATACTGAAAAGGTTCCTATCCACTGCACCGACTACAGATTTACTGTTGCATTTATACAGAAAAAAAGAATGAAATGCAAGATGGTTAAAATAAGCGGGTACCACATACCGCGATAGTATGAATTTGTTCTGGAATAGTTTCTACGGTAATATAAATAACGGTTAATTATTATCGTTTGTATCGATATATTTCTTGATGTCCGTAACTTTTTTCTGATTGTATTCTCGGAGTATTTGATTAGGATTTTTTAAATAATTCCATTTAATTTTACTTGACGGAAATTTTTATTGTTATAAAAAAAAAAAAATCCAAGTAAGAGTAATGTCAGTATCGAATAACTATTATGTATTTTATTAATACATTTTATGATTACCTACATTTCGATTGAAATTTCTCTGAGTTTTAAGAAACTTTCCTGTTGCTATGATCAGTCAAAAAAAAATAAAAAAAATGGTAATGTTGTTACTTGGTTCGAGTAACAGTGGATGTTGTTGTCCTTACAGGAATTTCTGCATTTAGTCATCCTAAACAAACAAAAATCAACATGTGAATTGAAACGAACGTACCATTGCATTTTATCTATTTACTTTTTAATTTCTGCCTCACATTAAAATTTTGTATCCTTGCTGTTTATAATTTACTTCCACAACAGACAATTATCTTTTATCTGGCATCGCAATTACACTTTCTTCTAACGATATAAGTGTAAATCAAATTAAATTATTTATCTGAAATTTAGTCTTCAACAGTGTAAGAAAAGTCAATGCAGTTAATCATTGGTCAACCAAGTAGCGCTGTGGTGGCAGTCTGTGTAGTTAACACTTCGGGCATTATCGAGACTCGCCGAAGGTTAGCGGGCTATTGAGGTGAGCCCAGTCTCCAGGCACAACACAATTACGATGATGAATAGATCGAGATGAAAGGTTGATCATGAAGATGGTTGACTCCTCGATGAGCCACATTAAGATGTGCATACTAAAATGTAGGCTTCACACTACGATTAGGAAATAACTAATCGAAAATTGCCTAAATATCAACGAAATAAAAGCCCTTTCAGTGCCTAGAAAGAATGTGATCAAAACAATCCAAAAGTATAGCTCAAGAACCAAAGCTAAAGTATAAAACTATATACACCAGATTTGGTAGGAGTAAAAATGGAAAAACAAATTGATGCCCATAGTGTAGCAAAGCTGCAAAGTTATTGAATACTGGTGCCACACAAGAAAATAATGTAAATTTATGATAATAATTTGCATGTCAACAACTAGCCGAATAAGAGTTTCTGTGGCCCATGTTCTGTGATTAAAATAATTATTTAACTAACAACTCTAGTATTGTCGTAACAGCGTTGTACACTAAGTCCACAACTGAACTTAGTATCTGCTAGCGCGTTCAATCTGGTCATGCTCTGTGCTAACAGGTTTCTCTTGATGGCCATCTGCGTAATGGATTGTCACTTGAGATTCGCTAGAGGGATCGAGCTTCATTTGTCTCAGGGACTAGCCAATACCAGTCGACGGAAATAATGTGTTTACCGGTAAGCAGAAACCTATACCGGCGCCTAATGGAGTGCGACCAGCCAAAGGGACACGTATCCGACTAGCTACACAGCCGAATACAATAGCCGCTTCAAGGAAATTGCTTTACTCTGTTATACACCATCTTCCAGCAGCGCAGAGTGAACAGCATCCCTTACAGTAAACATCTTCCGCTAAAAGCGCTTATTGAATAAATAAATTAAACTTGTTCAGAAAATAATGAAATTTTGTGGAAATAATCTAGCTACATATAAATCATTGTATCTCCTTCTGCATCTTATATCTTTAAACGAAACGAGCAATTCTTGTACACACACACACACACAAACACACACAAACACAAACACACACACACATATATATATATATATATATATATATATGGGATATCGGAAACGGCTCGAACGATTTGGGTGGAATTTAATATTTAGATAAGTTTTTTTAAAAAGTTTGCATAAATAGGTATCTTCCCTACGAATACGAGATTTTACAAAAAAATCAGTAATTTATGAATTTGGTATCTCGGAAACGGCTCTAACGCCATATCGTAGACGTTACAGGTACCAGTAAGCCTGCTGATACTAGTTCTCTTTGTTTCTCTCAGTTATGAGCAAAAAAATGTGCCCTGTAGGTTATACGTACTTAAAGAGTAATTGAAAATGAATGGAATGTATTGTATGATGTTATTGGTTGTATTAGCCTTTGGCCAAAGTTATAAATTAAAATAAAATAAATATTTAAAGTTCTCTTTGGTTCGAGCAAGGAACCCTTATATCTTTAAACGAAAAATTCATGTATACCAGCTGATCCATGCTAATATTTCGCACATTATCGTGATCAGTCACCGAATGGCAATATAATGAGGAAATAAGTAAATCCAAGTACTTATTTGTGAAAGGAATTTTACTTTGAAGAGTAGTAATAAATATTACTTTTCCTGTAAAAAGTAGTTATCATTAAATACTACATGTTTAATGGTAAAACATTTAGAATGTAGGTATTTAAATAATATTTGCTCTGTCAAATGTCCTTTTTTCAATCTTCTTTACTTTTCAGAACTGCTTTGAAAACAATATTTGCAGTTATAATGTGATAACCGTTGACTTGTTGACCGTATGTAAGTTTAATACAAAAGATAAGTATTAATCAATCTACAAACTCGTGGAAAAGCCACGTTGAGGTGTCCATACGAAAAAAAAATTAAAAAAATAAAGGGTTCTGATAAATACAATTCTGCCGTTTGAATTTAGCTTTGATGATGTACTCGTCTAAGTGAATTACCACAAACCCTGATTAGCGTTAAAATTTGTATTGAACATAACAATAGTATTTTTCTTTAAAAGCAATTTTTGAGGTGGTAAACCAGAAGAGCTAGGAAATTGCTCTAGTGATTTTGATAAAATTTCATATGTAGATTACATTTTGTAACACGATTTTACAAAAAAAAAGGAGCAATTCTTGTATTTGTTATCTCTGAAACGGCTCTAACCTCATCTCGTAGAAGTTTCAGGTACCAGTAAGCGTATTGAAGTTTTGGCTTTAATCAAACTTTAGACTCAAAATCTTGTATACTGAACAGAATCGAAAGATGCCGAGCGAAGATCGGTCACCCAGGTACTGTAAGAATATTTGTCAATTTATCACAAAACGTAATTGAAATTCTGTTAATCTGAAGTAAGCATTTATGATATGTCAATCTTCTTCTTCTTCTCTTGTCGATGACAGCATCAAATATAAGTTAGTTTTTCCGCCAATGCGATGGCTTTGTCAGTAGCTGACTGGAGGTCAAATATGGATACATTCAAACTGAATTGTGGACATGACAACAAATGTATTATAATTTCTCTCTTCACGCAAGAACATGTGGTATCTACCTGTTCTCCCAGGTATCCCCATGAAGCAAGAGTATCTTTGGAACTGCCAACTCCAACTCGAAGCCTATTTAATGACTTCCATATGGAGCATGGTTGTTCAGACCCAGATGGTAGACCCTCTTTTGGCTTGGTCCACTCGATATCATGTTGGACTCTCTTCCCCAAACCAGTCTTCTTTCATTGCTTGATGCTCCATTGAGTGGCTTTGAAGTCCGTAGAAAGCTTGATCGGGACATTAGTCTCGATGGCGCTGGCGTATCGCCACGTAGAGGGTGTTGGGCGTCTTCGTTCATTCTATACCTAACCGCGCTAGTGGCAACTTCAGGGGTGATGCCAACTAATATATCCACTTTCCCCTGAGGCAACCTGTGATAAGCCAGCATATTCTGAGGAACGCAAGGTCTACTGATTTAGCATGACTTGATTTTTGCCACACAGGACGTATATACTCTGCTGCGGAGTAGCATAATGCTAGGGCTTGAGGTCATTGTATTAAGTTCCAAGGGATTTAAAAACTGTTTTATGTGTACCCTCGACGACTTCAAAAGTCACATGTTGAGCAGTTGCGGAAAGATCATCAGCGTAGATAAAGGACTTGCTGTTCAGGTCTGCTCATTGGTGTAGATGTTAAATAAAACTATAACTGCCTTGACGAAGTCCATTTTTCGGTTAGCGTGGGCGGCTTTTTGAATTCTGAAAGCCGACGAAGAATTGCCGGGAAGTTCGTACACTATTTTTGTGAAACCGAAATCCAGCGTCATGTTGTATACTCTAGAAATGAGTTTCATTTTTATTATTATTCTGAAAGTGTCATAGGCTACTGCCAGGTTGACGAAGATTACTGCAGAAACTTAACCCTTTTTAAAGCCTTTTACAATATATTGTGTTAGATGTAGGACTTCGTCTGAGCAGGAGCGGGATGTCCTGATTGCGGTTTGTTGATGTATTTTTTTAAACTGATTAACGTCTCTCAACAGCGAAGTCTTTAGAGACGGGAAAGGATGGGGGGCAAGGAAAGTGAAATAATTCGGCCATGGCCTTTGAAGGAAGCATCCTCGCATTTTCCTGGAGTGATTTGGGAAACCATGGAAAACCCATATCTTGATGCCCGGACGGGGATTCGAACCGGTGTCCTCCCGAATCCGAGGCGAGAACGCTAACCGTTACACCACCACTCTCGGTGCTTGTTGATGTATCAGTTTATTCTCAATAACAGGTGAGAGACGTTTTAGAAGCATCCTCTCCAAAAGTTTATAGACGTGGCTGAGGAGTGATATCGGGTGGTAATTTTTGGTATTGTGTGTGGGTTTTACCATATTTTAGTAGTGCTACAACTTGAGCTTTCCTCCAGAACATTGGAATCTTACAACTGTATAAACATCCACTGAACATGTCGAAAAGACATTTTACCTATCTCTCCCCAAACTGCTTGATTTTCTCAACGTGGATGTGAAAAACACCTACAATTTTTCCGTTTTTGAGGGATTTAGTACAGTTTGTTATTTTTTTGGAAAAAAGGAGGGTGCAAATTGTATTTTTTTTTTTTTACTTATGGCTTTACTCCTTGTCGTCGTCGAGATCATTAGAAGCGGGATGGGACTGGGTACAAGGAACTGGAAGGAATTCGGCCATGGCCTTTTGAAGGAAGCATCCCGGCGTTCGCCTGGAATGATTTGGGAAAACCATGGAAAACCCAAATTAGAATGCCCGTAGGGGGATTCCAACCGCCGTCCTCCCGAATGTGAGGCCAGAGCGTTAACCGCTCACCCACCACGCTCGGTGCACTAATGGTAGATATTTCACTGGTGGTGTCACGGATGATCTTGGTGCTAGTGGTCTGATGTTTGCTTTTGCTGGCTGGTGTACTATTAAGAAGTAGCTGATAGGCAATATTATCAGGAGTGATATTACCGAGCATGGTGGTTGAGCGGTTAACGTCCTGGCCTCGCTTTCGGAAGGACGTGGGTTCGAATGCCCTCCGGGCATCTAGATTTCGGTTTTCCATGGTTTCCCCAAATTCCTCCAGGTGAATGCCGGGATGCTTACTACAAAAGGTCATGGCCGAATTCCTTCCTTTTCCCTGACCCTCGTTTCCATCTCATCTCTGATGACCTCGAGGTCGACGAGGCGTAAAGCCATAAATAAAAAAAATAGGAGTGATCTTGCTTAATTGCGTAGTTTGACGAGGTCGTGTGTGAGTTTTTTAAGAGTTGTCCACTCTTTTTTGCTACTGTGCGATGCGGCATATCAGTGTTACTGATTAGGTCAGTCCACGTTTTTCTTCTGAATGTTCCAATTGTTTGCATTAGTAATTATTGTCCGCATTCTCTGGTTGCTTCAGAGAAGGGGTCTTTCTGAAACAAATGTCAGTATTGATTGTACAATCGGCTTTGCTGGACTGCAGTCCAGGGATGTAGTTCGTTCTGCAGCCACGCGGAATACACTGTCGCAAAGCTTATTGTATGATTATTACAAACTGTTACGTGGACCTGGAGCAAATTGTGATATTAGCTTATCAACGATTTCTCTAAAAAGACTCTACTTTGCCCGTTTAAAATTGAATCGTTTCTTGAAAGGTACAGTCAACGGTGTAATAATGTGCTATTTGCAATTACCAAGTTCCTAACAATGTTATTATACATTATTTCTTAAACCGTAATAACAATCCAAGTAGGTTTTTACTGAATTTTGCTGCGCATAATAATTTTTTCTCATTTTATAATAATTTAATTGCTTATTAAATCTACTCGTTTAAATTTAACCTTCATTAATGTTCTCGTATTAAAGTATAAAAATTTGTTGGATTATGGTCCAAAAATCATACGTCGAAAATATAATGGTACATCTAAGATTTTCCAGTGTTTTTATAATCCTCCAGTGTGGTTCAGGTGCCGCACACTATGTCTGGGAGGTACAACGAGGTCAGGTATCAATCCTGATACCCGCTCACCGACCCTTTTGGTTGCGGTTTTTCGCAATCATATAGGCGAATGCTGGGACGATTCATGAGCTGCGCCTAACAAACTGAACATTTCGGAAATAAAAATACACTTATCATACAGAACAGAAGTAGTTATATGCTTTTCCAACAGATGGCGACACAAACTTTCCTCATATAGGTCAAGCTTGGTCCAGAGATCCCTGTTTGACAGTGTTTTCCCGGAACTACGGACTAGTTCTCCGGGGATATTTTCCCACTCTTGAGGTGAAATAGTGCAATAGTCTATCAAGTACACACATCTGTTAATTCAATATAGCCTGCCGCCGTCATGTACGGCGGGGACTATGGCGAAGGCGGCCAGCTCCAGCTCCAGCCGTCGACACTGCCAGGCAAATGGTGAGACAATCATAGGCCCAGCAGACGAAGACAACATTAGTGGCAGCCATGTGCAGTTCCAATCACAGAGCAATAGCGGTGATACGAGTGCAACCATGGACGCGGTCAGCTCAGGTCTCAATAAACACTCCACCAGCAATCTTCAATCCTACTTTAATCCAACGTGACCAGCAATCGAGAAGAGAAGATGAAGTGGTAGCACATATACCGCAGAAACGCCCCTTCGCCTCCGCAAACGACATCGGCACCGGCGCCAGCAGCGGAAGCAGCAAGGTTCTCCGTTCCTCACGGCATCCTCCGCCACCAGCTGACATGAGTATGGACGCATCGCAGCCGGAACATGCGCAGCGACAGCAGCCAGCAACGGCCACAGTAAACAACATCCTGCAGGTAAATGGGGCGGCGCCACCACATTATGAAAGTTATGATCTAGGTCCCTACCACGTGTATATAGAAAGTCAGGACAAAAACATTGGACGCACCCACCCAATGGCTATCGGCCGCATCATGTACTCCCTCAGCCAGGATATAGGTAACAACATAATCCAGATAGCCCCTGCTGGGCGAATCGTGTCAAGATTGAAATGAGATCGGCAGCATCGGCCAACAGCCTGATCACGAGTTCTGTTTGGGAGCGAAATGGCCTTAGGGCCTACATTCCGTTCTCTCTCATTACACAGCAAGGGATTATTAGAAATGTCATGACCGAAATATCAGAGGAAGAAATAATGGAGGTTGTGAGGTGTGAATATCAAGTAGTGAAGGTCAAAAGGTTTATTAGAAAATCGAAAAAAATAAGCAAATGAAGGAAATCCCGCTTCCGGTATGTCTCCTAACTTTCAAAGCTCAGAGGCACCCCAATTATGTCTATATACATGGAGTGAGATGTCCTGTAGAACCCTATATTAAGCCGGTAATGCAGTGCTTTAACTGTCTCCGCTTTGGGCACACCAGCAATCAGTGCAGAAGCAGCAAACGATGCCCCTTTTGCACAAATCCACATGATGGAACAGAATGTGTGAACCAAAGTACCCCAATTTGTGTCCACTGCAGCGGCGGTCACCCATCCTTTGACAGACAGTGCCCCGAATACGTCAAACAAAAGAAGATCAAACAGGTGATGGCCCAGGAAAATCTAAGCTATAAGCAAGCCCTAGAGAAAATCTCCATCCCATCGTACGCCAGTATGGCGGCGAGCCTAGGAAGAGCGAACATGCAATTTCCAATCATGGCCACCCACGAAGGAATCTATGACCAAAGTGGTTGGAACATAGCACAGCATAATCCTACAACCGCCCCACCTAACGTCCCGATTTATCCTCCCCAACAGGCGCAGATACCACAGGCCACTCCTACGCTGGTAAACACCCCCACTGACCTGGAGAACTCCTTACCATCCTTTCCTGTCAGGAACCGAGTCCACCCTCCTAGCTCCGAAAGTCAGAGAAAAGCGGGCAGAACCACAAGCTGTGCGGTAGACAGGTCCTACAAAAACTATTGGATTCCGTACAATAGGCACATCGAACCGATCGTCCGCAACCAATACCCTCCCCATCCGGTAAATAACCATTCGGACGTACCATCTACGGAATCCTCGGTCAACAAAATGTTTGAAATAATAATGTGTGTGATAAATCAACTGGTAGGAAACCAGTTGCAAGATCCTTTCCTGTACGCCCCTAATGTAAAACAACTTCTGCTCCGTTCCCTGTCCATAAGCGGGATAGACAATGGCGGCTCCGGTTAGAAACATCAGAACAGCCCCGCATTGCGAGATCATCCTACAGTGGAATGCAAGATCCATCAGGGCCAACAAAGAGAGTTTGCTGCAATACTCCTCAACGTCATGGCCATCAGTGAGACTTGGCTGAAGCCAGGCGAACGATTTTTATTCAAGGGGTATAATTCCATTAGATCAGATCATCCTGATGGCTACGGGGGCTCTGCCATACTAATTAGAAACTCTATTTATTATGAACCAATACACCTCCGCACGGAAGATACGGAATTTAATACATGTGCGGCTAGAATCCGTCTCAGCAAGAAAGAGGTTACCATCATATCAATGTACAGACCACCGAACAAGAAGTTATCGAAAGAGCCATCACGAACCTCCTCAGACCCCTACCGAAACCTGTCCTTCTCTTAGGAGACCTTAACGCCCATAACATTCTATGGGGAAGTTCAAGTACAAATGAAATGGGTAACACTATTTTAGAGGAAGAAGACATGGTTGTATTGAACAATGGCGAACCCACCAGGATCAATGCGCCAGGTCAGGGTCCTTCTGCAGTGGACATTTCTTGTGTATCGGCGAATATAGCCGTGGACATCTCTTGGGAAATAGTCGAAGATGCGATGGGATCTGACCACCTACCCATCCTACTCCACTTCAGTTCTGACACCTCAGTGCCACGGTTCATCATCCCTACCAACAAATGGAAAATTCACCAGGCTGACTGGGAAAAATTTGAAATTGGCTTGGAACGACTCACATCATCTTGGGAGTGCGGAGCTGATGCTGCGTCGGATTACCGCCTTTTGATAAACGATATTAATCAAGCTGCTAACGCTTCCATTCCCGCACAGAAACCTGTATACTTTCTGAAGAACAAACGGATACCTTGGTGGGACAATGAATGTAGCGAAGCGGTGCAACGACGCAGGGACACGCTACGGGCATTTAGAAGTTGTCCCACGCTGGACAACTACCTGGCCCACTGCAGAGCGCAGGCTAGCGTCAAGAAGATAGTCAAGAGAAAGAAAAGAGATAAATGGAACGAGTTCTGCGAATCCTTCAACAAAGATACGCCCATACCTGAAATATGGTGCAACTTGAGGAAATTAAAGCACTCAGCCTCCCCGGCAATTGGAACCTCTCCTATAACGAACGACATCCTGGAAAACATCCTCATCTCCTTAACCCCGGCTTGGGTGGAACCCAACCTTGAAGAACCCAAGGCGCCTGAGCCGCACTTCCTGCTGCACCCGTTCCAATTAAACGAACTCAACTCTGCTCTAAATCATGGATCTGACACAGCACCAGGTCCGGACAACATCCATTACGCCATGCTGAGGAACCTGCCGGTCTCGGCAAAAAACAAAGTTGTGCAGTATTCTGAACAGGATCTGGGCGAATAGAATTCAAATTAAGGAGATGAAAACAGCGCGGGTGGTTCCCGTGAGGAAGCCAGGGAAAGACGGCCGCAGGGTGGACTCCTACAGACCCATAAACTTACTGTCGTGCACCCACAAAATCCTGGAACGCATGATCAAACAGAGATTGGAATGGTGGCTAGAGCATCACTCACTCCTCCCTGAAACACAGTACGGATTCAGAAGAGGTAAAGGCACGGAGTATATCTTAGCACACCTGACAACGAAAATCCATTCCTGCTTAACCAAAAACAAATTCATGATCGCCGCATACATCGACATAAACAGCGCATACGACCATGTATCCCTTCCGATCCTAGCTAAGAAACTTCACCGCCTAGGGATCCCACAAGTCTTTGTGGGAAATCTATTGGCACTGCTTTCAGACAGGTGGCTTGTAGTATCGCGGGGAGGTTCCCCTGTGGCATCCAGGAAAACAAATCGAGGCCTGCCTCAGGGCTCCGTTCTTGCGCCGCTGCTATTTAACCTGTACACTTGTGACCTCCACCATACTATGAGTGGCAGTATCACCATCCTCCAATTCGCCGACGATCTTTGTATATTCATAATAGGAGACTCATGGGAAGAATGCCTCCGGAAGCTGTCGTCGGAAATGGATAAATTCAAACAATGGCTGTTCAACAATGGCTTTGACATATCACCTACGAAGTCGGCCGTATCCATATACACCCGTCATAGAATGCCCGCAAGGGTCGATATAAAATTAGGACCCTTCACGTTCCCCGTAAAAAGCACGGTGAAATATTTGGGCGTATGGATCGACAACCAACTCAAATGGGGTATTCACATAAAAAACATAATCAAGAAATGCGATATGGCCACCAATCTCATTCGAGCAATAGCCAGCATCAAGTGGGGTGGCCACCCCGCAATATTATTAAGGATATACAAATCCTTGGTGCGCCCTCACTTCGACTATTCATGTATATGCTATGGGTCAGCATCGGAAACCCTACTCAAAGAGCTGGACAAAGCCCAATATAAGGCTCTCCGGGCATGTGTAGGCGCAATGAAATCGACGCCAACGAACGCGCTTTTAGTCGAGGCACTCGAACCCCCGTTAAACATCCGCAGGAGCCTTCTTAGCTCGAAATTCCTCCTCAAACACAGCCAATATGCTGGTAGTAGTCTGATGAATGCAATTCACGATCTCGCAATGCAATGCCTCACTGCCAACTACTGGGTAATGAAAAAAACGCCTCCAGTTGCGGCGGAATATTTAGAATCCTACAAGATATGTACGAGCATTCGACAAAACACAAAAATGCCATCCTATGAGGCCTCTTATTGGAGCACCGTCACAAACTTGGAAGTGTTTACAGATATGGAAGCGACGCCCCAGCCGGAAAGTCACAGAACAAATGTGTACGAATTTCTGTACAATCGTCCCCAAACGGAACACATATACACGGACGGATCTAAGCTCCCAGACGCGGCAGGATGTGCTTTCTTCACTCCAAAATTTGACGTAAAGGGACTATTCCAGCTTCCTGCGGAATGTTCCATCATGACAGCAGAACTAAGGGGCATACTTGAAGCACTCAATTACGCTAAAAACTCCTCAAGCACAGCCTTTGTAATCATATCGGACTCTAGATCGGCCCTGATGTCACTAAAATACCACCACAGTAAATGGCACAATGATCAACGTGTGTACGACATCGTGAACGTAGTCCAAGAATTAAAACGCTCCAACAAATCAGTAGAATTCAAATGGGTCAAAGCTCACTGTAACCTCCGTGGAAACGAGATGGCGGACCGCTACGCAAAACAAGCCGCACGTAGCGGTATAACAGACAGTAACAAGATTCCCTATCCTGACGCTGTATGTCTCATCAAAAACATTGCACTATCCAAGTGGAATATGGAGTGGAAGAAATCTATCACGACCAGAGGTCACCATTATGGCCTCATACACCCGGTGATTCTAACCAAGCAGTGGTACGAGAAATATAAATGCACTCGCAGGTTTAGCACATGCATCGCCAGACTCAAATTCAACCACGGATGCTTCAAACAACATCTCCACCGTATTCACGTCATGGACACGCCCAATTGTATATGTGGCGGAATTGAGGATACAAATCACCTCCTGTTCGGTTGCAGCAGGAAGAAGACTGAGTCAGACCTCCTTCTACGATTCCTTACGAAAGCAGGAATCCCGTTACCCACATGCGCTGCCACACTCCTATCAACAGAGAACTACGCGATCTACAAGATTTTATATCAACATATGAAAAGAATTGGTGTTACAATCTAATAGACACATTTATGTATCTGTAACATTATATAGACAGGTCTCTGTACAATGTTAATATTTATTGTGAGACATAAGCAAGTTTATAATATCAAGCGTGTTGTCCGGGTGATGACACTACACCCTAGAGCAGCAATGCTCCTTCACTGATGTTATGTATGAATTAGAACTAATTATAAGTTATGTAGTATTGTAAACAACTCCAGTTTGTATCATCATGGATAAGGCAAAGTAGCCTACGCAGATTTCAAAGCTAACTGTAATATCTTACCTCTGTACATGTCGAACCACTTCCTATAAAATGTCTAGATTTAATTAGAGGATAATACTCTCACTGTAGCTGATCTTGTATGATTATGTATATGGACTGTACCATAACATTGTAGTATCCATGTAACCTGTACATGGCTGTATGGGTGCGCAGCCCAAATGCCAATAAAATAAATAAATAAAAAAAAATCCCTGTTTGACTTCGGGAAGGACACAGGTCATCCCCCCCCCCCCCCTCTTCCTCCTCACACCACTCGTGATTCACGCTGGCCACCTGTGTGAAAACAGCTTCAGCATCAGCCACTGGTGGCTGCCGCCGCTAATGACTGCTACAATGGAAAGCAACGGGAGCGCTTCCTATGACTCGGCGGCGACCCGCGTTCTCGAAAACGGCCGCTTGAGCCGCGCGACTGTACCGGTCAGAGAGCAGTTACAGCCGCTAGCGGAACATTAGAAATATGTCAGACCGAAAGCTGTTATTTACTGCGGGGAAGAGTGAAAAATTGGTGGAATTAGAGTGTAAATGACCTTGTATATATGATGTTTTTTCACTACTGTACAAGACCAGTCTGGGAAGGACATTGTTTGGGAAAAAAATAGCGGAATTCTCTGAAAGATCAGGTTATAAAAGTACAGTATAATCTAACAACTTTATTAATATTGTTTATTGCCTTTGCGTTATTTGTTGTTATATCATATATATTATTTATATAAGTTTTTTTTTGTCACAAGCCATTATCTCCCTTTGAATCTAACCGAAATCGATAAATGTAGTATCATTGTAAATATTATGGTACCCTATTTGATCATATTTTAAGAAAGTAGTTTTTTTTAAAAAAATTACCCTTAAAGGGCAAATTATTAATATTTCAAAAAAAAATCTGGTTTGTTTTACGGCCCATAGCCTATATCTCGCTAGATACCTAACTGAGATCATTAAATGAAGTATCATGTTAAAGATTAAGATCTTCGCTTTGGTGACTTCATGTATTAGGAAACACAAAAAAAAAAAAAAAAAAAAAAAAAAAAAAAAAAAAAAAAAAAAAAAAAAATCGGAATTCGACCTTTAAAGGGAAAAAGTATCAATATTTCCATAACGCGTTTTTGTGTCACGTGCTATTTACCTTCCTTGATATCAAACCGA
>CM061920.1:224682607-224750769 GCA_031002005.1 Vandiemenella viatica | reverse complement strand
AAAAATCTAAATTTCATCCAAAAACTTTCCCTTCTTTTAGTTGTTTCCTCAAATTAGTATTTAATATTTTTTACTTATATTTTAATGAAACATAATATATGAAATATAATAAACAAAATATCGTGAAAAATTAACGATAACGGTCCAATAACAGCATACCAAGAAACAATTTTCTCTCTGGTCCCGAGGAAATACCTATAGAGACAAAAAGATGTTAATACAAAAAGAAACACAGATTAGACATTAAGCAGCTTGGAACTCAACGGATGCGATAGCATTGGCAGTAGAGTCAGCGGCCATTTCTATATACATCTTTAATTCGCACATTTTCTAAATTATTAATGCATAAGCAACCTGTGTACAAAATCACAGACCAAATGGACAGTCAATTCTCGGCGCTCCCACATTGGAGTGGTGACGAATTATCCATATTAATACACAGCGCTGATTAATGCATGTTAGCATTACCCTAACCCATGAAGAAATATAGAATTATATCACTAACAATTAACTTTTCATATGATTACAGTTGTGGTCACAACGAGAAATTTCATTTCCATAACAGTTAACAAAAAAATCACATATTCAACTGCTGATATATAAAAAAACAGCAAAATTCTAAGCTTTCAATATCGATCATAGGCACAAAGTAACATGCTCTAAATTTAATATTACAGTTCCGTTAGTATTATTGAAGTGTTTATATATTATGCGGTGGTTTGATTGAAATATTCCGTTTATTTTATTTTAATTTACTACATTTCAAAAAATCTAATAAATAAATAATCAAAGTCCAGAACAATGTCGTTAAAAGTAAATTAAATACTGAATATGCTTATTATGTTTGATTCACGTATACCGTTTATTTCTTTTTTTTTTTTTTTAATGTAATACATTTCATAAACTGAAGAATTAAATAACCGGAGTCAAAAAATAAAATAGAATCCAAAGAGTATTAGTGTAATAATTTGTCAGTATTTCCCAAAAAGAGGGCTCATGTCAAATACAGAGTGATATGTGGCGCATATCTGTCCCATCTCAAGCTGGATCATAGGCTTTCAAAATTTGAAAAAAAATTGAAAACACCATCAGAACTTCAGAACTGCTGCGGTAATGTTTGCGTCATTCCACTCACAGACACTCGCAGCTCCGGTGGCAATTTCCCATTACACACACTTTTCCAATTTCCTGTACCCTCCTACATTTGCCCTCTGCAAATTTCAATTTTAAATCCTTCAGCGTTTTTGGTTAATTATTCATCATTTCTCTTGATAACTTATTCCAATCCCTGAACCTCTTACCGACAAAAGAAAATCTTCCCCCAAACTTGTGCCTGAAGCCGAGCGTGGTGGGTGAATGGTTAACGTTCTCGCCTCGTATTCGGGAGGACGCGGGTTCGAATCCCCGTCCGGGCATCCAGATTTGGGTTTTCAATGGTTTCCCCAAATCACTCCATGCGAATGCCGGGATGTTTCCTTTAAAAAGGCCATGGCCGAATTCCTTCACGCTCCTTGTCCCCAGTCCCATCCCGTCTCTAATGACCTTAGCCGTCGACGAGGCGTAAAGCAATAAGTAAAAAAAAAAAAAAAAAGTTGGACCTGAAATCTAGTGCCAGCTTATAGTCATGGTCATCTTTTCCCTTCCATGAATCATTTTTAATTCTTACACCAATATGTATCCGTGACTCATCACCAATATACGCCTTGTACACTGCCATGAATCTCTTCACTCTCCTGTTGTCTTAGAATGAAACCAATTCAGCTATATTACCATATCGGTTACTGGTTGTGTTCTGCGGTAATTTCCAGTGACAAATCTAGCAGCCCTTGTTTGTATCACATCCAACTCCCATATTTGTTACCCGAAACGTGGAACCCATACTATACCAATGGTCTGACCAATATTTGTAACCCATTTCATTTACTTCTCTCTTATATCCCATCATCACTCTCTCCAACAAGTGCGGGATATCGAAACCTTTTCCTACTACCTGTCCAAAGTGTCCTACCTATTTAAGCTTGTTATTAAATGTTATGCCAAGATATTTACATTTCAGGTCCTCAACAATTAATTCTTCTCCCATCTTATAATCATAATCAACCTTTAAATTTTTATCTGTGTATCTAATAAACTGACTCTTCTTTGCATGTATCTTCATCCCGTGTTGACGTCCAGATCATCCTGAAGCTGCTTACAGTCTTCTACCGTTTCGATCCTCTTATAAAGCATTATATCCTCTGCAAATAACCTAACTTCTGATAATAGACCACAACAAAATCATTTATTAGAATAATGAATAGCAATGGTCCCAATACACTACCCTGTGGCACTACCATTTTTCCTTCTACTTCTTTTGGTGCTGCATTTCCTACGTTATAGATGTTTATAATGTATTGAAAAGTTTTGTGGTGTGTTTAATACCTAATAATGTGGTTCTCCTTTTAATGATGGATAATAATGTATTGCAAGATCTTGAATATGGTTGCTGCAAAGTTATGTTCTTTACATTTGCGGAATAATGTATTATAATTTTTTTTGTTTTTTTTTTAAAGTTAATACTCGTAATTATGGGTTTAGATATGCTTGTTCACGAATAGTGTTTGAAAGTGGTTGCTACAATAATGTGTTTTTTAATGATGATTAAGCAATGTTTGTAATTTCTTTGATACCATATAATTTTTTACATTTTTAACGATGAATATATCATGCACTACAAGTGCGTCAATGTGTTTGTTGCTATATTATGTTTAAAATGATAGCTAAATAATGTATTACAACGGTTTGTAATTTTTTGATGCGAAGTAATGTTGTTTTGTTAGCTGTTCAAAACTGGGAAAAGCCAAATACCATAAAATAAATAAAGTTCACCCGAAAGCAGTTGTAAATTTTACTGTAAGCAGTAATTTTTTTCTTATTGAGACAGCTTAGATTAGAATGGTGCTTTATAAGCTTTTTTTTTTTTTTTTTTTTTTTTTTTTTTTTTTTTTAAAAAAAAAAAAGTTGGTGGTTTACGTGCTCCGGATCTAGATACAAAATAAATACTGGGAAGTTTATATAAAATTTTAAATATTTCACCTGCCACGAAAGAATTAACATAAAAATTAGAAAAATGGAACGGTATCAATCATCATGTTATTAATACCTACGTCGTATAAATATGGTAAGATACGAATTCTTTCGTAGGATGTTATATACATTTGAACTTAACGGCAAATAGTGTTACATTGAAATCGATACCTCAGGCCGGAGGTATACCGAGTATTTGACAAAGGCATTTGTATAACGTGTATGTTGTTATTGTACAAACTAGTCTGCAGTTATCTGAACGCTGAAAACCTCGTTACTACATTGCATATTGATCTGCACCAGTGAGTAGAATACCTAGCAAAATTATGGTGTCAACCGGAGTTGCAGTTCAAAATGATGCTAAAAATCTAAGCACTACAAGCAGCAAAATCTACTGCTATAAAAACTAATATGTAAGAAATAAGTATATAATAAGTATATGTCGTGAAGTCACTGCTTTCCAATTTATTTGATACACACTAACATAGCATTAACCATCCCTATGCATAGCAGAGCTCCGCGAATTTCATTTGAGTGTCCCTTATACGCTTATTAAACGTTCATTGCTTCAAGTGAATTAGCTGTTTCGCATCAAGTAAAAGTTAAAAGAAAAGAAAAAGTTCTAAAAATGAAAACATAATTTTAATTACAACTGCCTGATGTATCGTACCTTCGATTTTTAATTACTCTAGTTACTGTGTTATTAAAAATATTCCACATGTACTGTAAGCCGGCAGGCATTGCGTCAGAGTAGATTCGGAGAAATTGAAATCGTGGAGAAGCAATGTGACATCGAAATGAAAATTTTGGACGGACAGTTTTTACTGTGAATCGTCACGTAAATAAAAAAGTAGAAATTCGAAAATATCCTGTGATGTTTGCTTTCCATAAAGTAGGGTTGTTTGTCGACAACGAGTCGTTGTTTACATTTCGTCAATCAGAATAACAGAGCTGAAAACATGGTTTCCATACCGTAAATGAAGTGCGATAATTGCAGGAACTCATCGCCTGTAGAGAAATTTGAATTAAAGTTACTATCACTAATTTACTAAATTTGATAAGTTAGAAAATTCAGTACAAACGCAAGATCAAAATCCGTGTAAGAAGAACCATAAGATAAATAAGAAACATGTTCAATCCAAACTAAATGTAAAATCATATAATACGAACCTCAATTTACTGAAGCTTTTAATATTCAAAATTCATTTAGGAGAAAGGTAGGGGGGAGTTAACACTGATTTTTTTTTTTTTTAAATAATCATGAAATGGGGAAGTATGTGTGTAGTGGCATTTCCTCCATTGCAATTACATTAAATTAAACAAATTAACTTTTAACATTATTCTTTGGAAGACATTTTTCCCGTAGTTCTATATACATTCCGGCGTGCAAGGAAAGTAAATGTTTAATGTTCATAGCAGATTTTAGTTTTGTATCTCGCCGCCAATTGAAGAAGTAAGATGACCTAAGAATGTTAGTCAGATTCTAAGTTTTCAGAATGAGAAAAACGTATCAAACGTTTTCACCTAATTTTGGGAGAAACATAAAAAAGTTACATAGACAAATATTTAAAATTAATGTTCACAGAGGGCAAAAGTAGACACATACAAGAAAGGGGAAAATGCGTGTTTGCTGAAATTGCCACCGGGGCATGCACTTCACAGTGATTAAATATTAATAATAATGAGATCAATAATTAGAACTGCGCATTATTGTTTGTATGTTAATATCATCCGTTCCTTATTCCTACAGTTGCATTGTTGGCAAAAATGTTGTTCATGTAGTGTATACAGACAGTCAAAGTCGACACCGATAATTTTTTCAAAAACTTCTTCACTTTCGCTGTCTCTTTGCTTAGGCATTAAAAAATATAACAGCCACAGATTGTTATGGTTTTAAGTAACGAAATAAACCATATAGCCTGTATGTTATAAGTAAGGTTTCATGCCTTTTAAGTTCGTATTGAACAGTCAACTTGCATCCAGGACTTGTGATACGTCGTTGCCAATTAATCTAATCCTTTCATGAGTAGCACCGATCGCGATCTTCATTAGAGGCTGTTTTGAGACGATATTTGCGTTTAGTTAACTCAAGACAATTGGTAACTGAACGTCGCAATCATGGTTATACCAATAATTTCTGGTGGTTTTAATGACTGAGCTTATAACCGGCTGTGCAATTCGCCTGTTGCGTAGCACATAGCGCCGTAATCTTACCATGTAAATGGGATCTACAATTTAGCTTGGAATCTGCGTCACGGAGTATTCTTAGTGTACTTCAAATACACAAACCAAAGCCTTGCCACATATAACAGTCAATTTAGCGCCTCTTTCACACGCAACGATTTTGATCGTTCGATATTTCTTTATTGCGGCAAGGTAGCACGTGGGAGTTTTCACACAGGACGGCGACGTCCTTGCGCGGTATCCGTGATGTCTGTGCTAACGTGGCGCTCTGTGAATTCAGTCAACAACTGATGGCTAAAAGTATTTAGAATATAGTATTATACTAAGTTATTATTTTTAGTATGCTACATTAGATGTCGTATGTATTTTTAAGGTATGTCCAAAACCTTCGTGTGAGAAACTGGTTTTACGCTTTCAAAAATCCCAGCCGAAACCGGAATTCGAACCGGGGTCCACTCGCTCGACAGTCACTTTACTTAACCCACCAGACCGCTCCAAATCATTCTGAAACACACGTACACTAGTTTCAAAAAGCAAGGAAACTGACTCTGATGTTCCTATTAAGATATACGAATAGAGAGGATACTAAAAGCAGAAGCTCTGTTCTCTTTGGTGAAGACGCTTACATTGAAGTTAACCGAGAAGTATCAACATTTGGTTACAGTTCTCATGAAAGTTCTATTCAAAATAATGTTTGAATTCCATATCTTGTGAATAGTTGGATGTCTGAACAAAGCGTCGTGGTTTTATATGTAATCTCCTGTATTAAAGGGCAATAATGTCAACGATGCTGACGCGTCACAAAACCCGAACAGCGACAACAACAACAAACCAATAAACAAAACATAGTAAAAGAAAGAGTGTCTGGTTAAAGATATTCAGGAATGTTCCGCAACTATTACGCTGTCATGTGCAAAATTTACCAACTTAAATACCGAACGACCACAAAATACATACTTCCGGATGTTTAAAACTTTAGAGTACTAGACAATAAAAACGATGCCGTTGTCCCTTCGAACGGACTAAAAAAACACAGGAACTTTGAAATTTCAAAACTTAAAGGCTGTGAGTTTGATGAAGAACTATTAAAGGAATTTCAGATTTGAACAAAATTGGGGAAAAAGTTGATGAGGAAATAATGCCTCAACTACACTGACAACAGAATCATGCGACAGGTGCATATAGTTTATAGTGTTTCCGAATATTTTGTTGAGGTGACATTCTCATCAGAAACTGAATAACTTTCGTTTACACGTGCAGTGTGCAGCTGAAAGATGCTAAGAGATTAAAACTTCAACACAAATCACATTAGAATCGTTGGACAATAGCACATAATTTACAGTTATTTTGTATTTTTGTTGAAGAGCTGATGTTTTATATATAAACTGAGGACTATTGTTTCATACAGCGCGTGCTGCAAACACTAACTGAAGTGCGGTCGAGCTGCGAATTATGAGGAACGGCTCCCGGCTTCGTCCATGCCGAACACCTGCGCGTTGGAATCGTCATAAACCTCTCACCCCCACTGACGAGCCCCCACCCTCCCCCTCCCCCCGACCTCGCAATCGGCGTTGAATTATTTCACTCCAATTCGTGTGCAAATTTACGCGCCATTCTTTTTTAATGACCTTTTTGCCGGGATCGATCAAAATAAATACAGGCAATAGACCCACCTCGCAACTGCAGTCATTTGTTCCCCTTCTTTTTTGTAATTAATGTACTGCATGATAGACCGTTCATCGAAAACTGTGTTGCGTATTAGGCTGGAAATAAACGAAGTACGGTATGCAGAAAATAAAAATTTGTTGGATGGATCAGGTCCGAAATGACTAAAGTTGGGTTCTGGGATGGAGCTGAACATTGATTAAATACTGTTCTCTTGAGGAAAATTCGCCAGTGTAATAGAACGTGAGAAAAATACAGCTAGCTATTTCGAAGAATTATGATTGTATACACTGAGCTAAGAACGCTCTCTTCTATCATGAACCAGGATGAACTGTAGTGAGTCTCTCAAATTGTATTAGGAAAACAGTCTCAATGAAGAGGTGTTATTCCCTCACAATTTCCTTTAATGTGAATCGCTTCGAGTTTGCTCTGATTCTGCCCAGAACTTTTATTCCTTTTGCTGTGTAGGCTACACGTTAATTTGGATGCAGGTTGCTTTTCGTGACAATGCTATTCACAGAACACTGCTATCAACAACCTTACTGGCTTATACAGCCAACTGAATGATTGCGAATACACCTTTCAGTGAGTCAATTATTCGTACAATACTGCAGTTGTAACCTCGTAAGTTTCGAATTCTACAACACACAGATGCAGTTGATAATTCAAGGCTCAAGAATTCACTTTTCATGTCAGCAATAACATTTTCGTTTAACAATGGATGTAAAACCAGATTCTGTTCGATAACGTTTAATTACACACTATTTAATTGGTATGGCGCAAAAAAATTCGTCGTAACGAACTTAAAGCCAAAACATGTAATAAGTTGTAGTTTATGAATTTACAACAATATATGGTTAGAAAATTCTTTAATAATTTTCTTCCAAGACAGAAGAAAAATTTGGCCTTATACTTTAATACGCTACAATTCCGAAATTATGCGAGGCAGTTACGAATTTACACCTCCGAAAAGACAAAGTATCCCTACAAAAATTCGATTTTTATCCTACGAAAGGCATTCAGGTTTGTGGTTTACTCAATCATTTAGATTATTTTCACAACAGTTTCAGTGTAGACGTACTTTGAGATAATGGAATAAACAGTAACAAGAAAGAATCTGTTTGTAAAAAATCTTCAAAGTATTAGCAATTAAGAAATTTGATTGAAACAGATTTTTGTTAGCATCAGAAAGAAAACGCAGCTTTAGTGTGTAATCGAAGCATAAAAAACATAACATTGAATCAGCTAAACTTTGTAGGTTTCACAAGACTGGCGGCATTGGAAATTTTCTTTTGGCGTAGAGGTAACTGGCATGTAAAACTGGACAGTTTAGAAATAACATAACAGAATAAAAGCTGCGGTTGGAATCAAGATATACAAAACTCGTCGTAGCGATTTCGACCAAATTCCCTACCTAAACAGGTGCTTAATACTGTTTACCTATCATTTCGGTTATCTGCACTTCAACAGACTAAATCTGCGAATAGTCGATTACTGTTCCAGTGAATTCGACAAAAAAATTTGCACCTTTGATGTTCTCAGTTAGGCGTGTACACTGTCTGCTTTACAGCTTTTTTCCCGACACCTTACACCAGATTCCACCGCTCCGTCAATAATTTGTAGTGCGGTTTACCTAATCCTGAACTTTCGTTTCATCGAATGGATCAAATTTCTCTCTATTTTTCTTCTCGAGGAGTTATAGACTACTGTTCACCTGAAATTTGTTATACTTCATCGGTTACCGTCCCTTCCCCTCGCTACTAAATCAACTATTTGTGGTGCGACTTACCTGTTACGGACTTTCTACATTTATCGTAGAAAATTCAGACATGTTTTATTTTAAGCGCATTGAACTGTAAACTGAAATAAATACTTCATGGAGCGTGCAAGAAGCGATGAGGAGTGCAGCCCATCTCTGCTTGACCATTCCAGACGACCGCACAATGAAGTCCGCTGGAAAAGCCGTGGCTAATGGATTGTAGATGTTATGGAGGTAATGCGAGATTATTTTTATGTTTATAGGATCTCACCAACAGATGAGTGCGACAACCACCACAGCAACAGAGATGAGAAATACAAAGCCAAGTAGCCGATACAGCTACTACCAAATGCCTAACCAAAAATAATGATTGTAGCAACAGATCCACCAATAGATTGGGGAGCGATACAAGCTGGGCAACATAGCTGCATTAGCAATAACGTAACTAATATATACTGTATATTAGTATGGACTATTTGAATCTGGTTTTCAGGTTCATATTTTCTCAGACTTTTGACGGTTGTAAGAGAAACTGATAGTCGTATGCCCATAAAGGAAATGACGCTTAGTCTCAATGGAAGAAATCGATTTATGAATTTAGTACTGTGGGCAGTTGGGTGAGTAAGAACCAGTTGTGAATATGATGGCATGGATGTAATTATATTTTAGAAACAGGCCTTACTTAGATAAGCCTTAAGAAGACTTTAGGCAGTAAAAAAAGAAGATTTTCGGGATATTTTATTGTAATTTCACATGTTTGCTTTCTTCACCTACTCGAAGCAAACAAGTGCCTAAAAAAAATTATTACGGAAAGAAGACAATGACAGTTTATTAAGCGTTAGACAACTCTGTGTACCTAGACATTCTTACCGATTTATTACATTACCGTGTAAAAGAAGAATTAGGCAATAATTGAACAGAATTTATGGTGAACAAAACAGTTACATCAGTATACTTATGTTCCCAAATGACCAAGTTGTATAAAAAAAACAATCAAGATTAAGCGCAAGATGAAACATATAATTTTAATAAAACAACAGAAGAATTCAGATATAAGATCTCCTGTAGGAAAACAACAGTGATGCAACATTCATGTAAGGACACAGGCTAGCCCGAAATTAATAACCAACAACAATGGTTAAAATACGAGATTTTTCTGCTTAGGATGTGAAAGCATATACAGTTATAACAAAAGAGAATGAAAACAAAATAATTAATTTCCGGTGTGTTTGTGTCACAGTTAAAAACATCATCAGAAACTAAGCTAGAGAAAAACAGAAACAAAAATATACAAATTACTGGTTGTTCCACTTGTATGGTTGTGACGCATGGGTACTAACAATCAGGTGCTGTTTGAGAATTCATTCCGCCAAAATGTACTGCCCTAGAAAAGAGGATAGCTAGTATATCTGCCAATAAGAAAAGAACTACATTTTTATGACCTTTCCTGGAGGAATATACGAGATATCATTTAAGGTTGGAAGGTTATAAACCAATAAACCTAAATAACAAAGAAATATTGAGAGTCCCAGAATGAAGTGGTAACGAACATGTCTACGACCTAACATGTGATGGACGACTTCTAAAATATACAACTAATAATTTCACAAGAAATACAGTATTTCTATAAATATTCCTATCTTTTTAGTTTGATGCCAACGCTTTATCTGGTAAAACAAAACAAGGAATTTGAAACCACTTAAGCTGAAATAAAAAAAAAAAGAAATATGTATGACAAAATAATATATTACCAACACAATGCATATCAGGAAACATACATGAGTGTGTTCCGAAAAGTCCTCGGCTTCAACCAAAGATAGTGATACTAATTATTCTATGCTGTAATAAGAAATAACTTCACACATTCTTGTAGTCGACGTAAATTTGCTAATAGAATATAATGAGCATCCAGTAATAGGAAAGTTTAATGTTTCGTGATTTTCCAGTGGTAGCGGCAACCATGTTCCAAGACGAGGGTTCGGATTCCGTTCCTGTATTAACAAGTCTCTTTTGCATAGCATTAATCAATATTTCTGTAAGCAATGGAATCGATGAAAATACCGAAAGGCAGCTCCTAAATTGGTTCAAAGTATCTGGTTGCTGTAATGAACATTATCTGCTAAATTAACGTTTGTATCCTGTAATCGGCATTCAGCCGATGAGGGGGAAATTTATTTATACGTTGGGCTTTCACATCTGCCTCTAATGCGTACAAATATTTCTGTACCACTGATGATAATCTTGCAACGGTAATCACCATCAACCAGATCAAACTGGAAATAGAATCGCCTGTTTCATTTGCAGGCCGGCAGAGAGCTTTATAACGACTGCTGTTTTCATCTGGCCGGCTCGGTTTAATGAGGAGCTGTCACACAAATTCGCAGAATAAATGTCGGACGCCGGTGATGTGGAACACACAGCTTCACCTGGTCACTTTACAGCTGCTATGTATCCTTGTGCACTCCAAACAGATTCGCGTATAAAGTGACTGTAATGACCAGGCGTAAATATTTAATTACTTTCAATATTGTCCTTATGCAATGGTACTCGTTTATGTTGTATTTACACATTCCTGAATTTGGGATGATGTTTCAAATCATTGCCAAGAACACAAGGGCAACACACAATTTTATGAAGCTGCTCAATTTAACGTCCTCTCACAAAAATAAAAGTCTTAATAATCTAAGTATGCTGCTGGAAACTAAATATAATGGGTTTTTCTGCATGTTATTAAAAACTCTCCGCCAAGTAACACAACAGTCATTGATTTCAATCTCTCAGTAAAACCATTATGTTAACTTGATGTTGCAACGAGGTGGAAGTTTATTTGTTTTAAGCAGCAGTATTCAGTAGTGATTGTAGTTATGTTGGAATGCAACCTGAAGCAAAATGACGACTGACATTGCGTGCAATCCACGAACCATCCCTATTTTGACCTTTACTCATTTCAATCTTCAATTAACAGATTCTTTTATTCTGGTTTTAGACTTCCCGTACAGTTTCTTGCCTCTGACTGTTCCCTTCACAAATTCCGCCAGTCTTAAAATGTTGCCCACTATCCTCTGTCTGCTTCCATAGGCGCTTTTTAACAAACTTCCTTTTCACTTATTATTTACAAATCATAAGATTTCTTACTTTAACTGTTCATTTAATTTTAAACCTTATTCTTTATTACAACAGTTCACCTTTTTAGCTTGTTGTATTCCAAAAGTCCAGAATTCACTTCCATATACCACCGTGTTGTATATGTAACTAAAAAGTGCTTCCTAATCCAAGATAAATACTTGAAACATTTTCGCTAAATGCAGAAGGGGAACATGTCCACTTTTTTTTCGGAAAAACAACGTGCTACTCACCACAAATCACCACGAAATGTAATACTGAGTAACCTAACGTACGGACGTAATATAGTTTTTTACTATTTCCCTAAAACTTGTCAAACTGGACATGTTCCCTAACTGCATTTAACGATTTTACTGTTTTATTTCTCATGGCTTTACGTCCCTCGACGACGAGGTCATTAGAAGCGGAAGAGGATGGGGGCAACTGACAGGAAGGGATTCGGCCTTAGGCTTTAGAAAGAACCAACCTGGCATTCGCATGAAGTTATTTTGGGAAACCATGGTAAACCGAAATCTGAATGGCAGGGCGGGGATTCGAACCCACAACCCCACTAATGCCTGAGAGTTGCCGCTCAACGTCAGGATTCGATTTCAGAAAAAAGATTTCTACTTTCTAGAAAACTATATTTGTTAGTGTTATTTTACTTCAGAAACGCAGTACACAATCACCTCACTAGAAACTCGTTTCTGAATGACAATCATCAACTTCACTTGATTTCTATATTCACAAAAGGTAAGTTACCTCATTAAATGGGAATCTTACAATTAATTAAAGCGCATACTATAATTACCAGTAGATATAGTGTGTCAAATAGATAATGAAATACAAATTTGTTTTCCTCAAATGAATACGAAAAACGAACAAAATGTATGAATTAGAAAATGCGTTTGCAAACAAAGCCAAAGAAAAATTTGATAGGTAACTGAGGATATTAAACAAAACTAGGACTGTTATTAGTCTTCTCATATTGAGACTGTTAAAATTACACAATTTTCGTGTAACTATTGCTTAAAACTATTAAAAACGGTAAAAATTGTACATTAAGTTTATGCGTGTCACATATGATTAGCAACTAGAAACAATTTAATCCGACAACTGTTAAAACATACAGGGCGTCCAGGAATGAAAGGATAATCCTGAACCCGCAGATATGGCACATCTTGTCCTACTATAGGACAAAATTTTATTTTAGTAAAAGTCTCACCATTTTCGAGACACTGAATTTTTTTTCAAAACATGTGGCTTTATTCAGTTTGTTCCATGCCATTTCTATAAATTAAGACTTTTTGAACCTTTTTTTAAATTTACTCAAGGATATTTGAGTCATTTAAAACAATGTTTTCTTTTCTTAAAGAGTTAAAAAAAATCTTATGCCAAGAGTATATAGAAATTTATTCAAACAGCTGACTTTGACAGCCTGTGGTGTAAAAAATTTACCAAGCGAATCGTGTCAATTACTTTAAAAAATTGCTTGGTTACTACAAATTTTAAAATGGTAAAATTGCTTAACATTCCTTTTAAAATTATGTTTTTTATGGTAGTTCTAAAGCATGGAGGTTGATATTTTGACCTTTATTACAATAACAATGGAACTACCATAAAAGAACCATTTTGAAAGAAGTATAAAATAATTATAACATTTTAAAAAATGTATAAGGTTTTTTAACGTTTTAAGAAAAAAATGATGACTCAAATATCTCTGAATAAATTTTTAATAAAAACAGGGTTCAAAAAGCCTTAATTTGTAGAAATTGCATGGAATAAACTTAACCTATGTTTCTAAAAAATATTAAAAAAATCAATATCTTGAAAATGGCGAGACTTTTACTAAAATAAAATTTTGTCATATAGTAGCAAATGATGCGATCTATTGGCGATTGCAGGATTATCTTTTCATTCATGGACACCCTGTATAATCATTTACATTCATAAAAGTACATGCAAGGCTCTGGAACAAAAGAGTCTTCTGTAATCTGTCTAACAGTAGTGTAAGAAAATCAAAATGAGATTAGATCGACATTTCGCAGTTCAGAATTTTTCTAGTTACTTCACCGAGCGTGGCGGTGTAACGGTTAGCGTTCTCGCCTCGCATTCGGGAGGACGGCGGTTCGAATCCCCGTCCGGGCATCCAGATTTGGGTTTTCCATGGTTTCCCAAATCACTCCAGGCAAATGCCGGGATGCTTCCTTCAAAAGGCCATGGCCGAATTCCTTCCCATTCCTTGCCCCCCATCCTTTCCCGTCTCTAAAGACCTCGCTGTTGAGAGACGTAAATACAATAAATAATAATAATAATAATTCTAGTTACTTCGATTAATGGTTCTCTGATAACCGCGATCACAAAATTACGTCAAATATATAGTCAAATCTGCAGCGTCCAATTTAATAAAATGTGTTGTGCTTGGACACTAGACTCACCTCAATAGTTCGGGAACCTTCGGCGAGTATCGATAATGCCCGAAGTGTCAGTTACAATGGCTGCCACCACAGCGCTGCTTGGCTCACAAGGATATTTCAAGTAAATAACTGCATTTGATTTTATTTGCACTTACATTGTTAAAAGAAATTGTAAATGTCGTGTCAATTAAAATTCAAATGTATATTGTATTCCAAAGACAAAAATAATAATGCAATACAGACAAATAAAGAATCACTCGTTTAAATTCATATATAGCTTTTGATTCACGAGAAGAGCATTCGATATTTATGCTGTACTCTCTGTAGTAGTTTCATAGTTGCAAGAACTAGGTGACAACATAACCTAAAAAAATTTTAACAGACGAAAACAAAGAGGGAAGATTATTAAAACACAGAGAAAGTTTACATGAAACGTAGGTAAATTGAAATATATTAATCAAATAAATACTATTTATCCTTTTGGAAATTATACTTCACATATAAAATCTTTCATAACAAAAAAATTTTCGTCATTTAAAATCAAATGCAGTTATTAAAAACTATCTTAGCCAAATAATCCGAGAATCGAATCAGAGCAAGTTTACTCACACCACGGAAAATATATATATAAAAAAGATAATGATTAAACGTTGCACGATGTTCGTTAGAAACTTTTACAGAACAAATTCCCATCATTTTTTACGGGAATTTGTACCAGCACCCAATAAAATAAGAAAGGCATGCGGTGCCGCATTAAAGGAAGATCCTTTGAGACGTCGACGGGCAACATGTGTTCGTTCACCATAATTTCCGTGTGGAGTAACAAGTGTCCCGATGGCATGTCGTGTCGCCTGCCCTCGCGACCTCTGCCAGCGCGCCTGCGCACTAGGCCGCCTCCTCGGCTCCTCTGCGCCCCACCCAAAGGTCACAAGGTGAAATGAGAGCCGCCAGACGTGCAGCCTTATTAAACGGCCCGCAGCCTCGCCTCTGTCGGCTTAAACGGACGATTAGCTCGTCGCGCTATATTTCTTCAACTCAGCCGACGGCACAACTTACACGGCCGCAGACCTTACCGTCTAAGACGACCCTCAGTAAAATCTCCCTGTGCACTGTTCTAATCTTCACGTTGAGGGGTTAAATTGTATTGCCGTTAGATATGCGCTGAGGGGACAAAATGTAATAAACTTCGGAAGAAACACATATTTATGAAAAAGTGTGTTGTCAGAATATTTTCTACTCGTCGATGCAACGTCTTCTGTTTATGCAAGATGAAACTAAGTCCATATGGATGCGTTTTTTTTTTGTTTTTTTTTTTAATGTATGTAGGCCAACTGGCCCCGTCTTGCACACAACGACGAAATGTGGAAGTTCTTTTTTGCCCAAATCGATTTAAACACCCTGGAACAGTGATGTTCCTGACTAATTCAGGGGTTGACTCCAGAAGGTCCATCTATGCGTCAATTTTTCTAAACACCATCCAAAACTACAAAATCTTCCAAATATGGACTTAAGTCCCTTATTGCATGATACATTTATCGTTAGTGCTTTTCAGTCGATTAATACTTTTATCCACGTCAACAATAATTATCTGAATATATTGTCTAAGTTTTTAGAAATATCTCATCAACTGGGTTTATGTTTCGAGTACCCATTATAGCAATGCTTCCTTGAATTTTGATTCCATATTGCGAGGGACTTCAAGACAATTAGCTATGTAATAATCCGGGGGTAAAGTCTGGAACATCAGCTGCAGTTATTGAATACACAATTAATCATTTCGACAGTTATGGAACCAAAGAATTTTGTCGCACAGAGTGAGGACGGTATCTTATTATGCTGTGCAGCCATTCCCGCTTCATACTCCTTCTTCTGAAAACTTCCGTTAAATATGATTTCTCAAACTGTGAGCCTGCTTTTATTTATATACCAATTTTTTATTTACAGAAAAATAAATCTTTGGTACTGAAAGAAATATTGAAATTATAATTTTGTACAAATTTGCAGACCAGTAATAAATAGCATCATGTAGTTAAATTGGCGTAAAAACTTCAGTTTAGGAAGAGGGGAGTGGCTCTGAAAAAAGATTCCGGCACGGTTCAATGGTTTTGAGATTTCCGCTTACCGGGTAGAGAGCTGCGATAGTTTCGATTTATTCTGGATTAAATTTCTAGAATAAAAGGGGGTACTTTAATTTTTTTGTGGGAATTAGAGCGAAACATAGTCTGGTGCAAGCACAAAGAAATTGTACGTGTATAATTTTTTGTTTATTCTAGTGCTCGAATATTGAATACCATTTTGTTGTACACCAACGAAAACAGTAGAGCTTCTATGACACCCTGCCACAGTGCTGCCGAAATGCATGCAATATGGCAGTTTTATATTAGAGAGGAAACAAATTTCAGTTATATTAACAGTATATGTATTTCGCTAAGCGGTAATTTGTGATAATAGTGTTAGAAATAACCAAACTGATGTTTTTAATTGTTACAGTAAGCTACTTTCCCGTATTAATGTTATAGCTGTATGACTACAACTTGGATTTCAGTTGAGGGATAACTGCCAGAGGAATGTTGCTACAATAAACCAAGGTGACGCATTAATTTCACTGATCAGTAATGCTGGTAAAATAAACCGGACGGTCATATTCATTTGACTGGAGAATTTAATTTCGATGATACTATCACTGCATTGTATGTTGCTATAGTTCTGTTATTGAGTGCAGTCGAATTGTACATGATTAAATTGTTGGCTTCCGTTTTGTCTGCGTTCAAGGTAAAAATGGTGTAATTTAGCTGTCGAACACGAATGCAGTTTGTATCACTCTGTAACAAACTAAACCTCATGTTCTGCAGGTCGTCTGCTGGATAGTCAGGTGACCCCGCAGGTGTGATTGCAGGACGCGACTGCTCCCGGCGGGGACATTGTTTTAAGTGCTACACCGCAGCCAGCCAGCGAGACGTCGCGGCAATCATATTCTGCGGAATGGAGCCGTAAACCCACAGGGCGTGCTTTACTACTGCCAAGTCGTGCTGGCCGCGCGGTGGCTGCGGTCTGCAGGATGGACCACATCTTGACCCACAGCCTCAACATTACAAACTTTTCTGTTCATCCTCCTGCAGTTGTGGGACAACTACCTAAGTGCAGTTTTAAATAATGTGGTAATGTTACAGTACTCCAGATTTGGCTCTCCTATACTTGCATCGGTTTCTAGAACAGAACGGCAAATGGCAAGCAACACCTGCTGTAAATTTATCTCACAAATGCAGCTCGGCGATTTATCATTTTTAATACGATTTGATACTCCAAGTAAATATCAATTTTTTATAAAGGTGATCGGGTTAGCTTCTCACAGAGAGAAGCTAACCCTGATCACGAGAAAAAAGTAAAAAGGTAACATGTAAGTAAATTTAATTTCACCTCAACTTTATATTGTTTTGTAAACCAAATGTAACAAAATAAATGAATAAATACCAAACAGATGTCGCTGATAATGCTCTTGAAATAGAGCGAAACGCGTACGACACCAAAATAAAACAAAATTCAATTGCATTGGCGTGTTATTCACCTTTATAAAAAAATTGATTAACTTGAAATTCAGGAAATGGCCCACAATATCCAGTCATCCAAGTAAATACATTATCTCGTGCAATTTACGTCGCCTTGAAAGCACAAAAACAAGTTTATTCAAACAATAAATTTAAATACACTGCGTACCATTAATTTAAATTTATCAAAACAAAGCTGTGTTAGCTTGTTCGCAGGAAATGAGTCCTTTCTTAAGCCTTAACGGAGCAAAACGAATAATCCCTATTATTAATTAACCAACGTCAAGAAACAATGTAAACAGAATCCAAATACTAATAGTGTGATCTGTGATAAGTCTCTCTTAAAGCACAAAGATATTTACAATAAATTAAATATTACTTTCTCTTATGACGTATGATTAACGTATTTCATTTATTTTAAGGTGCTGCGTTTCAGAAACCTGAAGATAGAAATAGATGAGACAAAAAATAAAACAGAATCCAGAAAATACTACTGTGGTCATTTTTATTTCTTGATAGGAGTGCTCATCTAATATGCAGAGTGATCTTTGGCACGTGTTTTTCCCATTTCGAAATGATTATAATCTCTTGTTCCGCTCCTGTCTCATACAGAGTAATAAAACATTTTCGCAGATTTTAAGCAAGACGATAAGGTCTCAGAATTTATGAACACCATCCAAATTACTGCCGTAGCTTTTCCTTGATGCCATTTCGAACCCCATAGATTAAATATAGAAATAGGATCGGATTCGATAGAAGAAGTCAATAAATTCTACTACTTGGGAGATAAAATTACAACTGACGGCCGAAGTAGGAAGGATTCTAAAAGCAGAATAGTCCTATTCTTAATGAAAAAGAGAAATCTTTTAGATTCAGATACTAATCTCGGACTCAGATAGATAACTCTATGTATGACGTACAGCACTTTCTGGTAGCGAATCATGGACTGTAATAATACCACAAAGATGGAAAATTGGAGCATTTGAAATGTGGTGCTGTAGAACGATACTGATGGATAAAGTACGAAATAAGCGTGTTTTGGAAATGATTGGCGATGAAAGAAGAGTCTTACAGAAATAAGAGACAGGATGGTGAGTCATATTCTGAGACATTCGGTATTGATTAATTTGTTAATGGAGGTAACAGCCGAATGTAAGAACTATAGAGGAAAACAGAGATTGGAATTTATGATGCAGATAATTGAGGATGAGAGTTGTAAAGGGGATGTTGAGTTTAAGAAGTTAGCACAAAATACGAAAGGATTGGAGGAGGATTGCATCAAAACAGTTGAGAGACTGAAGAAAACAGCAAAAAACAAAATTCTAATCCTTAGACAGATCGATTTATAATAGTTTCCATAAATACAACGCGGGTAGACAATGCTATGTTTACTCATAATGTTTCGATGTTACGGTTCATGTGACTAGAGGCTTTGATTTTTTAAATTATGATTCCTTAAAATATGCTATCAAATTTGTTTCCGTCATTGTGGCTGTACTCTGAGGTCACGACTACCCCCATAAAGCCACCTCCGGACCAAGGCGTCCTGACAGGGCGTCAGCGGTTCCGCTTTATGCAAATTAACTTGCCAAGTTTCCGGCGCACCCAGCTACTCTACTGGGCATCATTAATGCACGCCCTGGTGAGACACCGGCGTAATTAAAGTCGTCAGCTTTGGCCCAGTTCGCACCTGCAGTTAATGAGTCAAGTCTAATCTCCTTTGTCAGTTCTTAAGATGTTCCCTCCGCCGGATATAGCAAAAGAAGTATTTTTAGAGGGAATAATGTATTATTGATGGTTTGGAATGAAGTTAGGAATTAGCCCTTGAGTTATTCTGATAATGCGATTCAAGTTTTGCTTAGCTGGTCGTAGTGATACAGATATGCACGTTGCAGACATTGTTTCACTGTATTTCGGAATGTCTCAGGTTTGAATTTCTCTGATGCTGGTAAGTATACTTATGGAACAACCCCAGCAAAGTACTCATACGTCCTTTTCCTATTGTAGCAGACAACGCTAAACACGTCGGTATCAATAATATATGTAAAAAAAAAAAATGCGTATTGCGAGTACATTGTACTACTGGAAATGACATACTAAATTTTAGCTGTGGTTCAGTGATTCGGGCTACATATAGAACGCTTGAAACCAGCGAAAAGTATATAATCCTCTTTTTCTTATCTTATCAGAACCTATTTATGATTCTGCTGATGGCCTGAATCTGTCAATCCAACAAATTAAAAAGTAATTACAATTTGTTTTAATTGAGAACGATGGCTTTCACCTGAAGATGGCAGCAGAGACAGCCGCCGAAAGCTCGTTGTTGTTTCTCTTTAACGTTATACGTCTGAGAACCCGTGTAGACTTCATGCAATTTGTTTGTTTTTGTTGGAAATAAACTGTACTTAAGTTTAATGCAAACATTCGCATCAGACGACTGTTATATTCAGGAAATTCAAGCTGTTCAAGAAAATTAAATGCCTATTTGTTAGTTAATATTTTGAACTGGTTTTAATTCTGTTTTCTGTCTCTAGGTAAGGTAGCATGATGAATTGTAACTCAGATTTTGTGAGAGGCCTCAACTTTAAAATCTGTGAAAAGGACATAAAAATGTTATATTGTAAGTGCTGGCAGTAAGAAAAATAAAAAATAAATTTTAGGAACAGATTTCAGTTTCTAAATTTCAATCCTAACTAGATGACAGATAATTAACATCTTGCATCACAAACTATGCTTCCAAACAATGAAAACCGCATTTTAAATTTTTAATTACTTCGTAAGAAATTCTGGAACAAAAATGCAAACAAATGAACACATTATTTTTTATCATTTATTGGACCAGTATAACCACTTTCAGAGACAGAGATCTGTTACGTGCATAGTAGTGTGGTGTAACGTTTATCATTCTGTACCTCTTGGTGAGAACCTTTATAACATTATTACTTTCAGTTTAATAAAGTTTAAAAAATGTACAAAGAATAAGTTACCTGTTTCTTTTTTTTTTTTTTTTTTTTTTTTTTTTTTTTTTTTTTTTTTTAACCACTGATTTAAAACACAGAGAAAAAGCATTATTATAAATATACTCACAATAAAGTGAGACCTAGTTTAGATCAAGATAGATCAGCGTTTAACTAATTAATAGCCACGACGACACGTGACTCTATTTTTACAAAGATCGTTTTGTTGGGATTTCATTTGTTTTTATAGGTTGCTCGTTTATCAGTAAGTGAGTGGACCAGTGGTTCTGTGGTTAAGGCGTCTCACTACAGCTCGAATGGTCCCCGGTTCGGATCGGCTAGGTTTTTCGAAAGCCTTTAACACTACAGTCCAGTCTGGCACAGCTGGCTGTATAATGTTACGTAACGAGAGAACACTTCAGTGATTCGGATTCCACGTTAAGCTTTTAGTCTCGTATACCCGGTAGGATTACCAGGTTAGGTTAGTCAACAACGACAAGAAGTGCATTGCACGACAGATCTAAAACTCTGTCTCTTGAAGCCGAACAATCCTTCGGAATCTCTTGGCCAACAATGCTACACAACGATCTGCTTCGCTAGCAAATCAATTGGGCAACAGTCTAACCCAGTGGTCCGCAACCGGTGTGCCGCGGCACACTGGTGTGCCGCGACAAGGTGAAAGGTGTGCCGCGAAATTTTACCAGTTAGAAGGAATTAATTACCAAATTTTTTATTAATTACATTTTAGTTTCATGTGCCGCGAATTGCTACGTATAGTCGTATTTTAAGAAATTAAATGTTATTTATTTATTTACTCACACTTGCTATTAGTTTTGTTTATTCATTTTTTAAATATTTTTATTCCTCGCCTCTACTGCTGCGCTTTGAGTTTCTGTTATATTTATTTTACAGCATGTTCTGTGTATGTGCTTTTCCCTCAGTCTAAACTGTTGGGATTAGCAGAACTTTCCAAGCCTTATTTTATTAGGTGTTCGGTGTTGGTGCTTCTCCAACAATACTACTTTGTTCCTGTACCGTTGCACCGGCGCATTGTTACACATCACTGTAAAAACAATCGGCGCCGTATATGTGACTTCTTTGAGGTGTATAAATCCCGCTTCTTACAATTACTTCAGTTCTATCATAGCTGTGCTCTTAAATGGTCTGAAAACTGTTAGTAGTTCGTCTTGATATTTTCTATTACAATTAGTAGACTTTTATTTCTTCAAGATGGGCCAATTCCTTGAACGGAGTGTTCCGACTATGAGTGCAACTGATGAAAGCGTTGAGTCAGAAAGAAGGAAACAAAAGTTAATGTAGCGGAAATATAGTGATAATTACTTATCCTATGGGTTTTCTTGGTGTGGTGAAAAAACGTGCCCAAAACGTGAGTGTATCGTTTGTTGTGAAAAACTCAGCAAAACTGCAATGGTTCCCAGTAAATTAAAATGACGTTTGTCAACAAAACATTCTTCTCTGTCAAACAAAGATGTCAATTATTTTCGTAGGTTGTTGGAAAATAAGAAAAAACAAAGAACTTTCATGACCACTACAGTACGTGTTTCGGAAAAAACTACAGGAAGCTAGTTATGAGGCAGCCGAACTTATAGTAAAGGCCAAGGGCAAGAAACGACGTACAATAGGTGAAACGTTTTAACAGCCTGTTCGTAAAGAGATGGTGAGAATAGTTCTGGGTTTAGAATCTGCTAGTGAAATTTCAAAAATTCTTCTTTCTGCTGACACAATCAGTCGCCGTGTTATTGATATGTCTCGTGGTATTGAAGACATTATCAGGAAGAAAATCAACAGCAGTCAAAAGTTGTCACTTCAGATCGACGAGTCCACAGATATTAGTCGCCATGCGCAACTTCTGGCTTACATTCACTACATCGATGGAAACGTAATTGTAAGTAATTTCTTCTTTTGCAAAGAACTTCCAGAGCATACTACCGGTGAAGATATATTTCGTTTGACTGATGAATATTTGCACCTTAATGAATTAACATGGAAGGATTGATTTAGTGTTTATACAGACGGAGCGGCTGCAATGACAGGCCCAGTGAAAGGATTTGCAGCTTAAGTACGCGAAGTAAATCCCAACGTACGATGTAATCATTGTCTCATTCACCGCGAAGCCATTGTTGCTAAGTCTCTGCCACCTTCTCTGAAAGATGTGCTGGACGAAGTAGTAAAAGTCGTGAACTTCATAAAATCGCGGCCCCTAAAATCGAGACTATTTTCGGTTTTATGTCAAGAAATGGGTTCGAAACACACTACATTCCTGTTACATACAGAAGTACGTTGGCCGTCACGAGGAAAGGTGTTAACGCGAATATTTGAACTTAGAGAAGGTCCAGGCATTTTTGACTGTTGAAAGACACAAGTATGCGGATTTATTCGCAGATGGCGAACGGGTAGGTAAGTTGGCATATCTTTCCGACATTTTTGTACAATTGAATGAGCTGAACATCAAAATGCAAGGTAGGAACGAAAATATTCTTGTTCGTATGGATAAGATTAAAGGATTTGAGAACAAGCTGGATTAGTGGTTACAGAGGATTGAAAATGGGTCGTGTGAGATGTTTCCGACTGTATGGTCACTTGATGACGGCAATAAAATGGTGATGGACTTAAGTAAGTAACATTTAGAAGGCTTGCAGCAGAGATTCAAAAAGCACTTTGGAGAAAGTGTTGAAGATTTCGACGGGTTCGTGATCCATTCATTTCAAATTCGGAACATCTTCCAATAAATATTCAAGAGGAACTCGCAGATTTAAAAGCTGACAGAACTTTGAAACTATAGCTTCTCGAAGTTCCTTTAGATACGTTTTGGCTAACGATAAGGAATGAATATCCGGCTATCTCCGACATGGCAGTTAATGTTTTTAATGCCATTTTCAACGACATATTTATGTGAATTGGGCTTCTCAATGTTGATTGAGATTACAACATCCAAAAGGGAAAGACTCAAATCCGCCGATGAAGAAATGAGGCTTGCATTGTCAACGATTTCTCGACGAATCAGCCACCTGTGTGCAGTTAAGCAGGTACAGATGTCGCATTGAAGGTAGGCTACATGTACAATTATTTACTTTAATAGTAATATAAAACTTCCTGATTATTAATTTTATGCAACCGCTGTTTGTAGCTATAATTTTTTACTTGTTTGGAGGCTATATACGCAAAAAAAATCGTGTTCTGAGGACCGGGTAGTGTTTTTTTTTTTTTTTTTTTTTTTTTTTTTTATTTTTTTTTTATCAACTATCGGTGCGGCAAGGTGTGCCGCGAGGTTTATGGATAACCTTATGGTGTGCCGCGAGATAGGAAAGGTTGCGGACCACTGGTAACCTATGATTTTAAAAGGATCATTAAGGTGGCGAGAAACATCGTTCTGGATGTTTCCTTCAACATTATATTTTCTAATTGTTGCCGATAGTGCAGAACCGTTAGATCAATTTTCATATTTCCGAATAACAGATAGCTGATATTGTTTTCTGATACTTTTGATACTTGAGTTTTTATGAGCTAATTTCCTTAGATTCTCCATAATAAAAGTCCCTCCCGGACTGGAACGACGAATTATTCCTGTTAACGCTCGGGAGGACGTCAGTTCGAATCCCCAACGGGCCATAGAGATTTAAGTTTATCGTGGTTTCCCAAAATCACTCCATGCGAATGCTGGGATGTTCCTCCAAAAATCTGTGACCGATTTATTTCTGTTTTGTTACAGATTCTCTCCCGGCTTTTACACAACGACTGAGACAAACTGTAAATACGTAATAAAAGTAAATAAACCGGGAAAACGTGAGTCAAGATTTTGGTTCTGTTCTGTAACCCCATAAGCGCATATCTCGCATGTGGCAAGTCAGTCAGAAAAAGCTTGCCACAAAACGTAACGCCTGACAGCTGTTTTTTTCAGATAATAGATTCCACTACACAACTCTGCAATGCTACACTACGAAAGTACGCTCTCAGCTAAAGATGTTGTTCGGTTTCTATAAAAAAAATGTATAGGAACATTAAAATGCAATTCAGTCTAAAATTTGAGCATTTTAAATATGCTTATATAAATAGAAGGCGAAACAACGGTACTGAGAAGTAATAAAACTAATCAGTTATTTAATTAACTGTGTCTCGCCACGTGACAATGTTAATTGTTTACCAGATCAGAAGATTGACAGGTTCAATATGCACTGGCGACAATCTTGGAAAGAACCATTATTCTGTAATGCTTGAAACTATGTCATTTATAGGTAGCGTCTTACAAGTAATTATGTCACTTCTGATCCACATTGTTTTTCGAGTTCTGATATTGCTTTTGTGTTGTGCTCCGTCAGAAAAATATGATCCCAGAGATTTTATTCAAAGAACAGATTAGTAGAAACCTGAAGCACGATATCAGAGACATGGAAATGTGTCTGAATGATAATTATATCACTTGACAATGGCGGCAGAGTTAAGACCGCCGAAACGCCGTGTGATACAAACGTACTACTCACTTGAACAGATTTCCCATAAAATTTCATCTAATGAGCCAATAACTCGCAGTCATGTTATTAACTGTTTGAAACAAAGGTATATTCTGACTCTCTAAGTGTGAAGATTGCATTCTAAACATCAGTAAAATTATTTGGAAGTATTAAAAAGCAGATAATCATGCCTTCATTTTCTAACAATTGCTACTGAAATGATTTTAATGCAATTTAAGTGGCTGTGTTGTTATTTAACGTCAAATTAAAAACATGTAATGGATGCAGGAGCTTTTAGAACCTGTCGTTCAAATAATGGACAAACCCGATTCTGCGTATAAATGAGAGTTACAACGGAGGTCATCTCTGGGTATACAGATGAAGACGATCAGTGCTTGACCACAGTGGATGTGAAGGTTTAGTGGAAGCAGAGGAGGACGAGGAGGTGGAAAAATAAATTTATAAGCCAACACATTTTAAATTATATTTGGCCACAATTGACAGCATTTTTATGGCTTAAATGTTATAGAAAAAAGAACGGGTTGGGAAGGAAAAACTGTTTCGATTTAATTGGTTTTACAGCTGTCTCGAATTTTCTTTCATTGGTACAAAATCGGCGCTCAAGTTCAGTTTGGTCAGCGCAAGAGATGTCTTTTTCGTGATAGCACTGTTAACGTCCCCTCTGGCACTGCTGGTCTCTACACGAGTATCTGTTAATAATTTTAACGCATTCTCACAAAATAGAAATTGCGACCAAGAACTCTCTGGAACTGAAGCCAAATGGATGACATCCTCACTCATTATTAACTGGAATGGTCCCACGAATATGAATTTTGTTGTGAACTTTTGCCGAATACATCTGCATTTCTACATCTCTGCTTCATCGTGTAATCTTGCGTATCTTGAATTCAGTTTCATGGTTCGTAGCTATAGCCCATTTCTACGCATTTATCGGTAGATCTACGGATTTTTATAAAAAGTTAGGATTTTCGGATTTTGTTAAAATATCTACGGATTTTGGCTATTTTTTACTATTTGTTGATTTTTCCTTATATTGGTGTTTTGTTAAACTTTGAGCGTATAGTGTTAATGCGTTACAGAATTGTCAATAATTGTTAATGGTTTCCTTGCAACCGCTCGTGTGAACGAACGATTGAAATAAAGTTCATATTTTGTTTGATTATAGATTTTATAGATCTTAAAAGACCGTAATACTAAACTATCGGCGCACGGTGACATGCTCGTTGACACGGCTTACAAAGCAGTGCCTTCCGAGAAGGATTAACCAATATCCGAAAGTGAAAGTTTTCGCAGTATTGAACATTTCCTGTTACCGAAGATATGCTAAATTTAATTTCAACGAAGAACATAGATAATTTATAGTCCCCCCCCCCCCAAAAAAAAAAAGAAAGTAGGCATGTATTTCGAATTTTAAAGACCTTGAAATAAAAAGTATTCATAATTTTGACTCTCTCTTCAATAATTATTGTTTTAGTTAGCGAGTCTTCGGATTTTTGCACCCAACCTACGGAAATTTTAGCGACCATCTACGGATATTCAAAGCCAAGATGCTAGCAGCACTGCTATAGCCCCTCGCATTGGCTCAGTGGGTTGCGGCACCGTGGCAGAGTCCGACGCTGGTTCTAGTCCTGGAGGTAGAGGAAATTATCATCATCCAGACCTGGCAGGTAAGATAGGAGAGATGGTGGTGCCAGGCCCGCCGCTAGCTGTTTGAGCGCCCGAGTGCAATACCGATTATGCCGCCCCTGTCTAACTACAACCAGTGGTGGATTTAGGAAATTTCCGAACCGGGTCAGAAAACTGTGAGATTGCCGCCCCTTCCAACATTATTTGATTTGCCGCCCCCATTGTGGCCATCTCGAGTGTCGCCGGCCGCCTGAAGCAGCTGTTGAGCTAAAAAAAAAAAAAAAAAAAAAAAAAAAAAGGTGACAACTATCGCGGGGCGGCAACTGTCGATCACTCGTTTTGCCGCCCCCCTCGATGTGCCGCCCGCGTGTGGTGCACGCCTTGCACGCCCGCTTACGGCGGCCCTGGGTGGTGCTCAATTCTTCATCGTCAGATTTTACACTAAAAGTCCTGGGTTCAGTACCAAACATCTGCGCATTGCATATGAAGTGAGGTTATATGACACTGTTGACGGTGATTCGTCCGTCGGATGTGGAACAGAAGAGTGGGCCTGAACTGATAGGCACAGTGTTTCACGCTCTCCCTTCTTTTGTCTTCCATCCACGACACAAACGGCACAAGATACTGAATACACACATCATCACAGTCTCACACACACTTACACACTGGGGAAGGCACCGGGAAACGATACCAGTTCATCATATTCCGGGAACGACACCCAATGAAGAAGAATTCGTAACTGTGAGACGTAATATGAATTATGGAAGTATTTACTTACTTACTTCTTCTTCATGGGTAGGCCAAAAGCCTGTTCCGATCTCATTCTTCTGACCATCTCTTTCTAGGTCTTCCAATGTCCCTTCTTCCTGTGGGATGGTACTCCAGGGCAAGCCTAGGAAATCTAACATTTCCCATCCGTAGAAAGTGGTTCTTCCAGTTATTCCTTTTTTGGGGTAATTCTGTCATTTAGCGGGGAGATATTCGGTTGTTCCCTTATTTCATCATTCCTCCTCCTATAATTTAGGGAATATCCTTTTACTGACCATAAGAACTTCATTTCAGTTGATTGAACACAATATACAATACAAAAACACAATACAATTATGGAAGTAGAAAATATGTATTTGAGAACAAGAAATCGAATATTTGTTAGATTTGTGCGGTGGTTCTGTATGTTCTCTGTTTCTAAGTCCTAAGTCACTAGTGCAGCCTCCCTTCTGTCGCACTTTTTGCAGGATTTCGGCGGCATGTGTTCTGTCGAAACTTGTTGGACGTTACAAAGGCGTTTATGTACTGTATGTCTCCGACGACGACGCGTATGCGTGGAACCTTCTGTGTCAGAATCTCCCTGTGTCAAGGACCACAACCACCGAGACTCCTCTTGGATCGTACAACATACTGATTGCCAATAGCGACTGTGCTTACGGATGAATTATTAAAAATAGTAATTCTCTTGGTTCCCACAACCAAAGCTTCTTACTCCTGTTTGCTGCCTGGTCCTATAACATTGCTTCAACATTACAAACTATTGGTGTTTATGAACGGACTGATGCGCTGATATCCAATTCATTTTTCACCCCACATTTTATTTCAGACATGAATATTAAGCATAGCCAGGTTGCAGTGGAGTTTTTTAAAAATAAACAATGCTCTGTTTCAAACTAGCTGTTCATCGCGACTTCGTTCATGTGCAAACTAGCACCTATGCTAATAACTCATCGGAGATCTATCAAATAAACATTGGCCAGGTAGGGGAAAGAAGAGGTTCTTTGTACTCCTCCTTTCCTTCTGAATATATTTTAAACGCGTTTCTGGACGTCATTTGTTTTTAGCACCCATTGAAACTGCCACTGCTCCTGAAAATTTTACTGTTGTTGATTACTCAAAGGCATACTTCAGTATTGTTTGAAAAAATTTTCTGCTAGCGTTGTTTGAACTGGTGCTCTCTATGGAGTGTAAGAACAGATTATTTTATTGCCACGTATGTAAATTATCACTCGTCACGGCTTATAGCAGGTCATTGATCCCATCTGTTAGTAGAAGATTAATTATTTCCCTATGTGTGGAATAAAACGAATATACGCTCTCAAATAAAAGCTAGAAGACAACTACTATATTATGATTACATAGATTTCATGATAGACTTTTAGTACGTATGATATACAAACTATTTTTCTCCTACTGTTTTTCTTGGCAAACCATGAAACTGATCGAGACAGAGAGCGTCCTATATTTAAACCCATGACACAAACTATCGCATGTTTCGTTTCGTTGAAATATCAGAGGCATAAACATTTGATATTTAATTAAAATTGCAATGGAGCACACGCTCCATTGGCAATTTCCCCACACACCCATCTTCCCCTTTTACTGCACCCAACTACATTTGCCTCTCTACAAATTTTAATGTTTTTGGTAAATTATTCATCATTTCTGTTGGTAACTTATTCCAGTCCCTGACACCCTTACCTAAAAAAGAGAATCTTCCTACACCCTTGTGCCTGAAGTCGAGTACTAGCTTGAGGTCATGGTAATCTTTTTCTTTCCAAGTATTACTTTTAATTCTTACACACATATCTTTCCATGCCTCATCACCAATATACGCCTTGTACACTCCTATGACCCTCTTCACTCCCCTCCTGCCTCCCAATTAATCCCATTCCAGCTGTTTTATCATATCTGTTACTGATAGCGCTCTGTTATAATTTCCAGAAACAAATTCTAGCAGCCCTTTTTTGCACCCTCTCTAACTCCTGTATTTGATACTCAAAATGTGAGTCCCATACTATACTACCATATTCAAGCTATAGTCTGACCAAAGTTTTGTAACCCAACTAATTTATTTGTCTCGTACATCTCTTCCTCACTGTTTCCAGCAAGTGCAGAATTTTGAAATCTTTTCCTACTACCTGACCAATGTGTCCTGCCCAGTTAAGATTGTTATTAAATGTAATGCCAAGCTTTTCAAGTCTTCCACGAGCAATTATTTTTCCGCCTTATAATCATGATCAACCTTCAGTTTTTTTTATTTGTGTATCTAATAAGCTGACTCTTCTTTGCATTTATCTTCATCTCATGTGTACCAACCCATGTAGATATCCTGTCCAGATCACCCTGCAGCTGTTTACAGTCCCCTACCGTTTAGTTCCTTTTATATATCATTACGTCATCTGAAAACAATCTAACTTCTGATAGTAAAAAATCAACACAATTATTCATGAGAATAATGAATACATGCTTAATTTTTGCCTGATTTATGCAGACCGACAAGTATTCCAAAACTTCCAGTTTTGGCTTAAACTGTATAAGTTACGAAACTAAAAAGTATTATGTACTGTACATTATACGATGTCATAATTAAACATTAGGGGCAGTTTTATCGAAATTCGTTTGTTAAATCTTGCATATGAATGTACAAACAAACAAGATCTTAAAGTTACAGTTTCAGCCTGTGTATCTTAGAGGACTACATAACTTATTAGGATAAAAAATACGCTGGAATGCACTGTCCTTATGTTATTTTCGTTGACATTTATTTACTAGTTATTCCATGAAGTGTGTGCAGTCAAAAATTATGAAACCTAAGGTTTTCCTGTGTATGATCTGTAACTAGGTGACTATTGGGATAACCGGTACACTCCGTGTTAACCGATAGCATGCACTATCTTAACGTGTCGCTTTATTGAAATCTGTTCTTTATAGTTGTCTGGATGAGTGCACAAACTTCTCAAATTTACTGCTTTCTCCTCAAACGGTATATATTTTATGTAAATAAAACTTACACTATATATTAACGCATGCCCTATTATTTTTCTTTATTCTAATGACGGTTTTAAGGACACTATAAATCAAGTATGTTTTATGCTTAGTTGTGTTCAATCTCCTTTGTTCCTATACATCTCTCATCTTCTGTGGGTTGCTTTCATACTCTTCCTGTGTCCACTTTCTTCCACTGGTTGATTTTCTCCCTTCTTTCTTGAAAACCTTCTTTTTGAGTTTCCTATCTGAAAGGTGTTTTGTCATTCAGTGAGTCTGTATTGATTCCAGCCCTTTATCTGTTACTATATCATACGTAGTTTCGTATTTAGCTGTCTGGATTGTGCGTAATGCATGCTTAGACAAATACCTAAGTTTTGTGAGCAGTTCAGCAACATGCTTTTTTTTCTCTCGCAGGCAATTTCTGATGTTTCTGTAATAAATAATTATTAACAATTATTTAAGATTATTTTAAGTTGTAAATCATTCTAAGGTAGATAGGGCCCTATTGGTATGCGCAGACTAAGCTCAAATTTTTGGCTCTGCGCATGACGACACCGCAGGAGCACAATGTGTTGTCGGAGCATTTGAGTATACGGACGCGTGGTGTTACTGGTGTATTACGATTGTGATTTTGCTTGTAACTTGGATTAAATTGTGCTAACATGCCTGGATGTGCTGTCGCGGGATGTACAACTTACAGCAGAAAAATCTAAAGGTACTGGTATCACGTATCATACCTTTCCAAAGGATCTACAGCTCAGGAAAATATGGGTTCAAAAGTATTATCGTAAGGATGATTTCAGTACAGCAACAGCAAACTGTGTGTTCGCAACATTTTGTGCCAGAAGATTATGTTCGTGATTTGCAAGCTGAGTTACTAAATTTGCCATGTCACCAGTCTCTGCCTTTCTATTGTAGGCAGTGTTTTGTGGAGTTTTGTCCTGGGACATTTTCTCCTATTAACAAAGATTTTTCTTTCACTTCACGTATGGTGGTTCTTCATGATGGTGAGTTTAGTAGAGTAGGTTTAGAGGTCGTTTATGTCGGCCAATAGTAGGGTCATATTGTCCGATGTTACGTACCACTGGGTTGTTTGCCTTTATGAGTTTTTATAGAAGTTTCTTGCAATTTGTCGAAATCTCTCTTTGAGTTTAGGCAGTAATATCGCCTCATGTAGAGGGTCGGTTGGAAACCTGCTCGGAAGGTGCAGAGCTCTTTTTAATGCTCTGTTCTGGATGACTTGGAGCCTTTGTATGTGATAGTCAGCTGCGTAGGCCCACACTGGGCTGGCATATTCGATTATTGGTCTGATGAGGGCTGTATAGACTCTGACTCCTGCGGGCGGTGGAAGGAGACTGTTTTTGTTTAACAAAGGGAATAATTCTTGTAGTCTAGCGCTTGCCCGTCGACGAACGTCCTCAATGTGAGGGCCCCACGTGAGTCTCCTGTCGAGCGTGACACCCAGGTAGCGAGCGGTCGACGACCAGGCGATGTCATTTCCATCCAACTGTAGTTTAGGCGCTGGTATTGCCTGGAACCGGGTGTCAAGTCTACGCGTTAGCATTATGGCCTGGGTCTTTGTCGCGTTAATCTCGATTCTCCATCGCCTCGCCCAGGATAGAGTTTTCTGCAATACCTCTTGGAGGCGTCTAGTGGCAATAACTCTGCTGCGGCTGTAGGTGAAGTATGCCGTGTCATCCGCGTACGTCGCGACCTCAACCCCGGATTGTTAGGAACATCCGCAGTGTAGAGCGAGTACAGGACAGGTCCAAGGACGGAGCCTTGCGGGACCCCAGCCCTAATCTGTCTGCTGGTGGAGAATGCTTTATCTACGCGAACACTGAAGGAACGGTCGGAGAGGTAGCTTTTCAAAAGTTTAACATAAGGCCCTGGGAACCCCTGCTCATATAGCTTGAGTAAGAGTCCCGAATGCCACACGGAGTCAAATGCGCGGGATATGTCTAGCATTACCAGTCCGCAGTACTCTTTGAAATTGAAGGCTCTAGTCGCCATTTCTACAACCCTCATGAGTTGCTGCGTGGTAGAGTGACCTCTTCTAAAACCCAACTGATGATCAGGGATGATGTTGTTGTCTTCAATGTACGTATACAGTCGCCGAAGCAATAACTTCTCGAAGACTTTACTGATGGCAGGTAGTAAGCTGATGGGCCTGTAGTGTTGGGGGAAGTGTGGGTCTTTGCCACTCTTATGCACCCCAACTACCACCGCGTGTTTCCAGCTGTGAGGGTATACTTGATGCCTTAATAATTTGTTGAAGATTTCTGTAAGGTACTTGATGGCCCCAGGTGGGAGTTTCCTGATCAGGAGATTTATAATTTTGTCACGACCCGGGGCTTTCCGTGGAGGAAGCTGGGATATGCAACTTGTAACATCCTCCGGAGTGATGGGGTCGATTTCGTAATCGTCTTCAGCATTTAGGTAAGTTTGCAATCGGCGGCGCACTTCTGGCAGGTGTTGGTAGTTCACATCTTTTTGGGATGGGTGGAAATTCTTCCCAAAAGTATCAGCTAATGCATTAGCCTTCTCCTCCGGGCTGTAAGCTAATCCCCTTTCTCCATGGAGTGGTGGGAGTCGGCATTTTCGTTTAGTGAATTTCCGAGTGTGCAGCCATAGACTTCCGTCGTCTGTATCTAGCATCGAAACTCGTGCACTCCACTGCCGGTTTCTATGTTGTAACAGAGAGGCTTTGATTTCTTTTTGTAGGCGATTCAGTAGACGTTTCGTGGCTGGGATTCTTGTCTGCCTCGATTCTTTTGCAACCCTATTTTTGTGGCGGATTTGGGCCAAGAGTTGCGGGGGTAGCTGTAGGGAGACTAGCGGCTTGGAGGTCTTCAGTGGCGTCACGGCTGCAGATATGTTGTTCACAGCAATTTCAAATTTTTGTACGGCATCATCAATGTTACCTATGTCCCTGATATCATTGAATTCGGTTTGAAGTAGTTCTTGGTACAGTCTCCAATTTGTTCTTTGAAAATCTGGCTTGGTTTCTTCCATATGTTGCCATGGTCCGATGTCGATCTCAACCATGACCGGGCAGTGGTCTGATGACAGCCGATTAATTGATGAGGCTGCCAAGAAGCCTTGAATATTCTTTGTAATTATTATGTCATGAACATCTGGTCTGCCACCATTGTGTGGGTAAAAAGTGGGCTCTTCTGGCCCTACCACACACAAGTTGTGTCTATTAGTCAATCGCCGCAGTAAGGTTCCCGCCTGGTTTGCAACTCTACTGTTCCAGTCGGTATGCTTTGCATTTAAATCGCCTCCGACTAGTAATTTACCCCGAATGGAAGTCAGAGCCGTGATGTCCGCTTCGACTGGGATTCTGCGCGGTGGCCGGTACGCTGAGACTATGGTTAGTGGACCGCTGGCTGTGTCCACTTTGATACCCACAGCTTCTATTTGTTGCATGGCTGGCACGACAATTTCCTGATGAGGGATGGTTCTTTTAATATAGATTGCGACTCCGCCGCCAGCAGTAGGCCTGTCCTTGCGATAACAATTGTAATTTGCGACTGGGGTTACTAAATTTACCTCCAAAGAAAAAACTTAAACCAGGTTCTGTGCCGAGTATTAATCTTCCTATGATGATGTTTAATGCTCATTGCACGTCTACTGCTACCGTAACGACCGACAAACTGCAGGAGGAGGTACTGCTGTCTATGTCAGAAACACCATCAGGCACTATCCAGTAAAACTACCGACCACAGACTCCATTGAAGCAACGGGGTTTGCCATCGAAACCACCCATGGCAAAATTGTACTGATCTCCGCATATAGACCACCCGGTGGCATCCTGCAAGAAAGAGACTTCGCTGCACTCCTCAGCATGCAGGGCAACCTCTTCATTGCCGGAGATCTAAACGCAAAAAATGTGGCATGGAATTCGCGACTGACAAATCCGAATCGCCGAAGACTCCTGCGTGTGGTAGAAAACCATGATGCTGTAATCTGGGGGCCTACAGAACCCACCATCTATGGAAGGGGGCAACCGGATGTGTTGGATGTGGCCATAACCAAAGGTCTTCGCCACAACATAGCAGTCACTACCAAAACTGCGCTGTCTTCCGATCACGTTCCTGTCCTATTCCACATGGCTGCGGACGTATCATCGCGAAAGGACAGGAACTACAGGAACCTTCGTGATGTCAACTGGGACATCTTCAAAGAGATCCTCACTCGGAGTCTACAGACCGCAGCGCCACCCTCAGCTGTCGGCCCCTCCGCCGCCACTGTCAGTCTAGCCGACTGGATAAACAATGCAGTGGATGCGGCCACTAGACCTCGCCGCACTCTCCCATCACAATCAAAACGACTGCCTCCTCACATAAAAGAAGCTATCACTGTGAAGAACCAGCTCACCAGAGAGTGGCACGTCACGAGAGACGCGGCAGTGAAAAGGGTGATTAACCGTATGCAAAGGGAGATAAAGGCGGAGGTGGAAAAATACCGAAACACCGATTGGAACAATTTTGTCTCCACCCTGGATACGCAAGATGGGTCGGCGTGGCGTACCACAAAAGCCCTTCTCCGGAGACGACATAAGATTCCGCCACTGGTTGTCGGAAACAACTACGTCTGCCATCCAGATGAAAAGGCGGAAGCCTTAGCAGAAGCCTTCAGAGTAAACTTTCAGCCTGTTGACATCCCGAGGGATGCACAACACATTCAAATGGTAGAAGATCGCCTCCGGCTTTTCCTAGAAGCGGCTCCCCCAGAGGATGACCGCATTCCCGAAACCACCACTGAAGAAGTCGCCACCACTCTTTCAAACCTTAACACTAAAAAAGCTGCAGGCCATGACGGCATTGGTGGAGGAATTCTACGCCAATTGCCTCCCCTGGCAGTCCAATACATCACAGACATGTTTAATGAAATATTACGCTCGGGTGAATTTCCGCAGACTTGGAAACATGCTGAAATCATACCAATTGCTAAGTCGGGAAAGGACAAAAGGTTGCCAAAATCCTACCGACCTATTAGTTTGCTTCCAACCCTATCCAAGGTGTTTGAACGAGTTCATCTGAAAAGGCTTCGTACAATTATTGATAGAGACGGACTACTTTCAGATGAGCAATTTGGCTTCAAGAGCTCCACCCCGCATCAACTGCTCCGCCTAGCAGAAGATGCCTTCTCGGCTTTTGAACGGCGAGAGTACTTCGGCGCCGTCCTCCTTGATGTCAGCCGCGCCTTCGACTCGGTCTGGCATAAAGGACTATTATACAAGTTGTTGGTGCAAGGACTCCCCCTTTCACATGTAAAACTACTAAGGAGTTACCTAGAGGAGCGAACTTTTCGAGTAGTGTTGGAGAGTAGCCACTCGGTGGTTAAAAACATCTGCGCTGGTGTCCCGCATGGTTCAGTGATAGGCCCAGTCCTATATAACGTGTACACGGCAGACTCACCATCAACTGCAAGAGTTCAAAAGGCTCTCTACGCAGATGATACCGCACTCTTCGCCAAGAGTCTAAACATCGAAATTTTACGATCTCGACTGCAGCAGGCCTGCAATAATATACAAGAATGGGCTACCAAATGGCGCCTTGGCTTCAACGCCCCCAAGAGCCAAGCTATCATTATTTCCAGAAGGAAGGTCCCACGACAGCTCCAACCTCTAACCCTCTTCGGTGAAAACATCGTTTGGACAAACACGGCAACATATCTTGGCGTAAAACTTGACAGGCGGCTGACATGGAAACACCACGTGGCCAACGTTCGCAGCAAGGCAACAGGTAGACTAACTACTCTCTACCCTGTTCTAAATCCGAAAAGCAATCTGAGATCTGATGTAGGCATACAGCTGTACACTGCCCTCATCAGACCCGTTATGGAGTATGCCTCCGCAGTCTGGGGCAACACTGCGGAATGCCACCTCCAGCGACTCCAGACCATACAGAATAAGGCTATCAGATTCGCGTACCACCTACCCAGGGAGACGCATACAGAAGATCTACACCGAATAAGCGGACTATCCAAACTCAGAACCCGCTTTCAAAAGCTGGCAGCGCAGTTCTATGAAAAGAGCCAGCATTCGGCCAACCCCGTGACTAACTCATTGGGTGCTGGGCCCATTTATGATCAAAGATTAAGGTGGCCAAGGAAACTCCTTGATCACCAGCAATAGAAATTTATCGGAACCGACAATTCCAACAATGTCAAACAAGTAAGGCCAGCCAAAATTAAAATGGAAGGTGATGCGTTATCACGCAAAAACTTCCTCGCACTCTGGGGACCTATGTCTTCCCCAGCAATTTGTTGTCATGTCATGTCTGCCATTCAAAGTTCACCAACCAACATCAGTCAAAACCAAAGCAGCAGAACTGATAGATATCAAGCCAGATATGTGAGGAAAAGAGCTGTTGAAACCCTTGCTGGTGTGTCGCCTAAAAACACAAAAATAGACCAATGCACTTCAACCTCAAATATTGATTCTGAAGAAGTTATGTTACTAAAAAGACGTGTGAAAGAACTTGAAGAGAAAACAAAAAAACTGGAAGCTACATGTTTAACTTTGAAGATTAAGAACAAATATCTGCGTGAGGAATTGAGAGCGACTTCCCAGAAACAAACAGAGCTCAAGAATAATATCAAGAAATTAGTACACAACGAGGCGAGAAAAGTACTGAAAAACATATTTTCCGAAAACCAGATTAAATGTTTAGTATCAGGAAAGAAACATGTTAAGTGGAACAGTGATGATATTTACAAAGCAGTGACATTACGTGCTATTTCCAAAAAGTGCTATTTGTTTTTGAGAAATAAGCTTCATTTTCCGCTGCCAAGTTTGTCAACTTTGAAACGGAGTATCTCCCTTTCGTTTCGCTGTCTGACAGGTGTGCAGCAAGATGTAATACAGCTAATGAAAGCCCAGGAATTAACATTTTCCTACGCTGAACTTGTGTGTGTCTTGTCATTTGATGAAATGAATGTGGATAGTAGCATTGTTTACGACCAGAAAGATCGTATTATTGGCCCGCATAGTAATGTATAATTTGCTATGATTCGTGGTCTTTTCAGTGGCTGGAAACAGCCCATATACTACGATTTCGACGTTCAGATAGCGGCATTGTTAAAATCAATTATTTGCAGCCTTGAAGACGCCGGCTACAATGTTGTTGCTATTGTTGCTGATCTCGGCACAAAGAATCGCTGTGTTTGGAAAGAACTTAATGTAAGCCATACAAATACGTGCTTTCAGAATCCGAGAAATACTGATAAAAGAATATGGGTGTTTTCAGATGTTCCTCATCTACCGGTATATAAACTGCTTAGGAATCATTTTAGTGATGACGGATTTATTCTTCCGAGTGGCAAAAAAGTTGTGAAAACAGTGGTTGAAAAATTAATTGAACTGGATAGTGGTGAAATAAAAGTGTGCCCCAAGGTTACGCAGTTTCACGTATCAGTTAAAGGAAGGGAGCGCCAGAGGATATATTTGGCATTGCAATTGTTTTCTAACACCACAGCACAAGCAATACGCTATTTCATGCCAGAAGAAGAACACGTTGCTAATTTTTTCCAGCTTGTCAACGACTCGTTTGACATTATGAATAGCAGAGTACATTTTGACAACAAGCCGTTAGCATGTGGATATGGTGTTCACCATGATATTCAAGAAAGAATTTTGAGACAGATGTATGAGTGCTGTGAAAAAATACAAGTTGGTAGATCAAAACAACTTTTTCCATTCCAGAAATGATTTATGACAACCATCCGATCTGTATTTGGTCTGTACTCCGATCTGCAGAGTTTACAAGTGAAATAAATTTTGACAGCTCGCCTGAATCAAGATTGTTTAGAGAATTTTTTCTCTCAGATAAGAGGCATTGGTCATTTTCATCTGAACCCCTCACCAACAGATGTGAAACACCGGCTACGGCTACTATTGTTAGGAAAAAATGCAACTCACATTCCCCCATCAAGTGAAACATCCGTAGAGATGGGTGAAAGTCAGTTTATTTTAACGTCTCAACTTCTACAGGGGATATTACCTCATATGTCTGAACCACTGGCTCTGATTGAAGGGGATTCCGACCTTCAAGATTTTAATATTTCTTTCGAAGCTGATACTGATCAGTCTTCATTTACAGAAGGACCAGACTGCTCAATTGAAGGGTTTCGTTATCTTGCTGGTTACATCGCTCACCGATGAAGAAAATTCGATGCTACAATGGGAACATCTACATCTTTAATGTTTCCGGCTGCATCTACATCAAAATCTGGATGGATAGAAGTACTATCACGCGGAAGTCTTATTGTACCATCCGATGACTGGTTAAATAAAGTGTCACAATTTGAACTAATTTTTATGGATGTGAATGGTTGTGATTTTATGTCGAAAGAAAAGAATATTGTTAAAAGAATTTGTGCCAAAATAATAGAAAAATATCCAGAGGTGCCAGTGGAAGTGATAAAACTCTATGTAAGGACAAGACTGTTTATTCGTTTACGTTACATGAATGCAAAACTTAAAATCCAAAAGGCAGCAGCGGCACATAGGAGGAAATCTCGTCAGTTCCTCGCATCGTCCGTTCCAGATGCGGAGAAAAGCTAACATAACAAGGTATGTGAATCTGACTATCAAATACTTAAAAAATTTCATTGAATTAATTGCTCTGGCATCCGTAAATTGAATAGTTCGCTCATTTGCCGCTTGTATCCATTGCTTCTGTTTGCTCCTGCAGTGACGTCATTTCAACAGCCAATCGCCGCTCGTTTCGCTTCGGGCCCTACCTTTACTAGAATTACCTTGGTTTGAGCATATTCATTGTGATAATGATTCACGAACGTTTAAATACTATTATGTCTACAGTTGGTCTCCGTAGACTCTGAAAAATTTGGCATGATTTTAAGAATCTTAGTTTTATTAGATATGTCGATACACTCTAAATAAAATTTCTCCGTGCTTTCTGTTGGGACTTCAGCAGTCCCGTAATGGCAAACCTCACTTCAGATATTTGAGAGAGGTGGAATCCTTTTAACGGTGTTGAGAATCAAATTGTCAGAAAGTGCTACAATGCTAGTTTAGAAGATATGGTCAAAATCGGTGTAATGTTGCTGACAAGTATTCCATACAAACAACCTGATTTTGAGTTTTATATACGCAGATTACCAGACTATTTTGTTAGAACCGATAACGGTTCAGGAATAGGCTCTCAAATTAGATTATCGATTTTTAAAATTAACTCATAACTTTTGTACCGAATACTTTTTTATTTTATGTATTTATTATTATTTTGACATGCTGCGAGCGAAGATCGTTTGTTCTTGCTGGATATTCAGTGATGGAAGTCAGTATTCGTATTTATTACGACACATAATTTGCTGTGTCAGCTATTAAATTTATTATTCTATATGTGATATAGTCCTTTATCCCTTACACGAAGTCACAAAGTAAAATTTGCCATTCAGGTTCGTTTTTGTGGAGATTCATTCATGAAATCCATCACAAGATAATGATTTTCATTAAGTTATTATTTTCATGTCTTTTCCTTTCGCGATTATTACTGCAGAGGAGTAATGTTGAAGAAAATATTACATTCATCGCAAAGAACGCCGAAGTAATATGATATTACATATCTGCAGCGAAGCAAATATTTACCTAACTATCGTAAATATATTATCACAACAGTGGTAAAACCACTTCAATCGTAATTAATAGAAGCAGTTTCATAAAACACAAAAAAACTAGAGGTCACTTCAATACCGAAATATGCATCTGAATGTAAACTGTTTGACGCAAATCCCTGTTATTAATTTTGATATATACAAATACATGGATACATGTAAATTACAAGTTGAGACGACCTATGAAATCTATTTCCATTTGTGAGAGTTTAGGAGAAATATGCAATTGGTTATTAATTGTTCCGAATTTGGAAACCCTTCGGTCTCTTAATCCGCAAATATTTTTGTTCTCTTTATGGTCAGCTATACCGGTACAAGTATCCCATGGTATTCTAAAATTGTTCTTGGTGTATACCTCAAATGTTCTCCAGAAAGGCAAGTTGGATATGTTTCATGTTCTCTGTCAATATTCCTACCTTGGCTCTGGTCCGATTTTGATGTGGTTTCGATTAATCTAGAGTCCATGGTTCCATGAGTGGAATAAGGATTTTTTTATTTAATGTGACGTCGTAAAACAACTGAGATCCACAAATTAGTATAGGCTACATTTAAAGGCAAGTCACTTCTATCAGTTGAAATGTTTATCGTGATTTCAACGTGTGAGCGGTATCGCAACCTTCGGATGAACTAAGTTACAGTTTTCTGTGGACACCTTTATTTTTATTTTATGCCTTCAGTCACAGCGGCCGTGTATAATTTATCTATGATGTGTTTGGTTTCATAAAATCTACACTGATTAGCCTAAAGATAATGACAACTTGTTTTTAGCGTGTTAATCGACCTTCGGAATGCAATACGGCAGCGAAACTGGTAGTTATCTGGATATGTCAGACACCAGATGTCTGGGCACATGTCATTCAATTCGGTTAAATTAGGGATCCGTGGTTTGTGGGCGCGGAGCTGGCAACCGATGGCCTGCAAGATGTGTTCTGTCAGAGTGAGCTCAGGTGAACTAGGTGACCAACACATCAATCTGAGTTCACTATCACGCCTCTCAAACCAGTGTAGCAATTTTCTGATTCAGATGCTTTCACAGTCGTGGAAGACATGAAGCAGGAAGGAATTTGGTGGTCCTCAATAATTTTAATGTAGCTCACAGCTGTCAAGGTCCCTTTGATCATTACCACAAGTCACGTGGAACTCTAGTGAATGACTCTGCAGCACAATACTGCCCACATTGGTCTGCGTCCGTGCGCAATTCATGTTTGGATCATCCGCCCCCCTGAGACCATCGATCTGGTGTTATAAGAAACGCGATTCAACCCAACCAGGTGACACATTTCCATCGACCCAACTTCCAATCTCGATCAGGTCGTGTCTAATACAATCATAATTGTCGGTGTCGTCGGGTCAGCTAGAGAATATGTATGGGTCATTTGCCGCGGAGCACTATGTTCAACAATGTGAACTTAACGGTGTGTTCCGAAAATCTTGTGCCTGCTCCAGCATTGTACTCTGCCGCCAAATCTGATCTGCCACATATCCTGCTTTACAGAGCGCACAAGCCTCCGATCTCCACGTTCCGTGATTAGGCTTGGACGTCCAACGCCTTATCGCCAACTCGTGATTTCAAGCAATTTCCATGGATAGTCACTACACTATCACGCGAACAGTCAACCAGCCTCGACGTTTCCGAGATGCTCGTACCCACGGCTCAGGACATAACGATCCGCCCTTTTGTTTGAGCCACTTATGCCAGTGGGTTGCTCCATTTCCCACACGTTTCGTCACTAGTATGACTCTACATGCGTCAATAAAATGGTAGAAAAATTGCGTCTGCACAATAAATTTATTTCTAAAAGAGTAATAGCAATGTAAACGACAAATGACAGAAACGCCAAAACCGAGCGTGGTGGGTGAGCGGTTAACGCTCTTTTCTCGCATCCGGGAGAACGCCGGTTCGAATCCCCGTCCGGGCATCCAGATGTGGGTTTTCTATGGTTTCCCAAAAATCACTCCAGGAGAATGTCGGAATGCTTCCTTCAAAAGGGCCATGGCCGAAATTCTCCCATTCCTTGTCCCCAGTCCCATCCCGCCTCTAATGACCTTGACGTCGACGAGGAGTAAAGCTATAAGTTAAAAAAAAATAATGCCAAAACAATATAGTTTCCAACTTTTGTATGTCTTCGTATATCTGGCGGAAACTAATTGACATTTTTGACTAAACATCTCATAGTGATCACCTATTTCATGGGTCAGAATATGAGATAATTTTTAACAAGATAGTTAAGAAATTTCAGATCATACAGTGTCCGAAACCATTATTTTAGATTTGTTTCCGGTTGTCCCCGCATCACACAGAAAGTAATGAAAGGATTTCACCGGAACATTACATAGTAATAGCTTATGTCATCGGTTACGATACTGGTTACATTTATCATAATTAGAGCATACTTCTGCCCTGGAAGAAGACCCCAGAATGATGGTCGAAACGTCGGCTACGATGACATGCCGCGGCGCCACCCGGACAGCCAAGAATCAACAAGCCTACGATTACATAGAACATACTTCCCTACAACACTGTGTACAAAACCGTAAACTTTCACCGAAAGTGGTGGTGTAACGGCTAGCGTTCTGGCGTCGCATTCGGGAGGACGGCGGTTCGAATCCCCGTCCGGGCATCCAGATTTGGGTTTTCCATGGTTTCCCCAAATCACTCCAGGTGAATGCCGGTATGCTTCCTTCAAAAGGCCATGGCCGAATTCCTTCCCATTCCGTTCCTCCCATCCTTTCCCGTCTCTAAAGACCTAGTTGTTATAGGAGAAGTTAAGCAGTTAAAAAAAAAAACGTAAACTTTCAATTTTTGTCCTGTGTGCTTCTCCCAAAAACTAATGAACGAATTTCAACGAAATTTTGTGTAGTAACAGCATACGTCATCAGTTAACAAACGGGATACACTTTTTCTGGATTATTAGAATATTTCGTTGGTGATAAAGAAGGAAAAAATGTAACTTTTTGGAATTTTTGTAGACACATTTAACATGTGGTGATAATGTGTTCGAATTTGGGATTCTATGTGGTGTTTTAAGTGATAGTTTGTATACAGTACAAATAAAGCAATCTGTTCGTACATACGCCAGAATCACTTTGAATATTGCTTGCCTAGAAGTCACGCGAAGTGTACTTGTGGATCATCAATAGACATAAACTTTCCCAATTGGCGATAGTTTCATTGAGAGGTTGACACAAAACATGCACTCAAATGTGGTTAAAACACTCCTACATTTTAAATTCTGTACAGGAGGAAATCCAAAAACTGATGGAACTGTTTCTGTACATTTATCTTCACAGCCAATATTTCATTGATAGTTTATATGTGATTAACTACGCAAATTTCAAATCCAGTATTACGAAGCCGCATGCTCAACTAGTCAAGAACTAAATACGATGTGATTCTCAGATGGACTATGCTGATAATGATAGTTGATCCCTTATGTGTCACTGGATTGCCTGGTAATAGATGTTGATAGTTGTGAGAATTGTGAAGGAACCACATATGAAGTGCAATACGTAACCCTAATAATAATTAAGTGTGGTCAGTTATGACATCGTGGCAGGATTTCTATTGACTGCGCATTCCACCCTTTTCGTAGACGCCTTAACCTAACCCGGCAATCCTACCGGGTACAGGGGACATACAGTTTAACGTGGAATTAGAAATACAGAAGCGTACTGACGTACTTCGCATTACACAACAAGCTGTACCAGAGGTGATGGTCGGGTTAAGGGTCTATGAAAATCAATGCTGAGTCAGGGATTCCCCATTCAGACACCTTAACCACTGAGCCATCAGACTGCTACTGCGTAAACCTGACACCGTAAGGGTTTAGAGAGTTGATCCCGAGATGGTAGAGTGGACGACCCAAAAAAAAAGGAAGTTGAATGAAAATATATATTCACCCATAGTATACAATTTTTTTTAAAAAAAAACAACCTATATATATACATGTGTGTGCGAAGCAGGGGAAAATGATGTGTCTGTTGGGTCAGTGAGTGAAACACATTTTAGTGGTGTGGTAATCATATCAGTCACATATCCCTATTTTAGCTGCAAGTAGAAATTTCCTACATGTTTAAAATTGGGTTCCGTATAAAAGTGGCCGACAACAGTGTGGTATAAGCGACGCCTAATTCTTTATTCCAAAGCGATTTCTCCTGATGACGGGATTTGTAAGCTGATTTAATAGGACTAGATCTCCCCGTCTCTTCGATTTCCCGTACGTGGTACGTTATTTTTTATATCAGCTCTGAATTATGTTGCCACTTGCGCCTGGCGTGATTCATGGTAATGTAAACGATATTTTTAATTTCTTCTAAGTTTTTTTTTTTTTTTTTTTTTTTTTTTTTTTTTTTTTTTTTTTTTTTTTTTTTTTTTTTTTTTACGGCTTTGTAGTAGCACTTTATTAGTAACAACATTGAGATGGAATGAATAGTCACTGAAAGTAACTGCAGGTAACAAATATTAACTTGAAACTGAATAGCAACCGAATACTACATTCAGTTTAGCTCTTGATATTATGACCATCGAAAAAGGATACAGGCAGAAGAATTATGATAGTCAATTGGCAGAACAGTTTTTCGTACTTCCTAACCTCTTAACGAAAGGATATTCTAGAAGAAAATGGCAATAGTGCTCAGTTTTCTTCGCTATGCTATATAGATATTCCATCTGCTACATCGCATAACAGTACAAATTGTCTTATGGTTCATAAGCACACACACAAAAAAGAAATCTAAAATGTGATGAGGCACTTAGACAATAATTAAAGAACGAGCTATTTATTCTAGTCCAAAACTTGTAACTATTCTCTGCCAGACCTACTACAAAGATTTTGCGTTTTTTTGTTCGACTGACTCCCTTATATTACAGTTATAAGTTCAGGAAACTGTAGATAATAAGTTCAAGGAATATCAAAATTTATTTAAAGTTACTTCAGAACTTAGTCGTGCACACAACTAAATAAAGAAATGCGTTTGGGATTGTTGGTGGGAGACACCGATAGGAGTTCTGTCCCCTTTTGACAGAGTTTCATTCTGCTGCGTATGCCGCCTCTGTCGTAGCTGAACCTATAGTTTAATGAATCGCGGAGTGTACTCTGCGTTCTTAACATACAAAAAGCTGAGGTGGAAGTTATAACATTCTGGGTGGAAGTTATAACATTCTATGTAGCATAGCGAATAAAACTGAACACTATTGCCATTTTCTTCTAGAATGTCCTTTCGTTAAGTGGTTAGGAAGTACGGAAAATTCTGTCGATTTACTATCATAATTATTCTGGCTGTATTCGATTTATATGATTTGTGGCTCTTGTTTTACATAAATGTTCACAGAATTAAAAAAAAAAATTTACAGTTTTCTGGATAGATTTATTGGTACTTCTGTTCCCTTTTATTGTTCCCTGGAGAAACCAAAACGATATCTGCTCGTTATACTAACTATTTCTGATTTTTTTCCCAGCATGTGCAATACTACGGTTTGGATAAGCATGTTATTCTAGTATTCAGCTAGCCATCATTGATGGAAAAACACTAGATTTCTTATGTACGCCAAAAATACAAATGATGAAGAGCCTGCTCCGCAAGACCAGTCCATCATTTTTACGGAAAGTTTTCGTACAAATATCCACTAACATATAAGTGCCAATTGGACTGAGCTCCATGTTGTTTCAAACTGAAATAATAAGAACAATCAAATAATCAACACATCCAAGTAAGAGTTTCCATCAACAGAGGGTTATTGAAAAACAATGAATAAAAAAAGCACACTGAACATTTTTTAGCCAATTGGTGTTTCAGAAAAATAAATAAAACAGAACGCTTTCTGTTGTACTCTTGTCATCTCGACGCGAACTGACAACAAACTCTCGTAGTGTAATAACAGGACTAATCTTGTAAAATAAATCTAAGCTTTGTGGAATGGTGCTCGAAGAAGGTTCCTTCCAGAGTTTTTTGCATTTCAAAGCTGGGATATGATCATCCGCATATAACTTACGAAACTAAATCAGATGTTGATTGGTATGAATACGTAGTGAATTTCACAATTAAAGGCGTGAGTACGTGATCGATATGTTAGCTGTTTGCTTAACATAACTTCCAAACTGAACAGTTGTGTCCTTAAACAACAGTTACATGTTTGATAAGATGAAACTTTCATGTCAACCAAAGTGGGTTCTGTTATTAAGTTGGGTTTCGGTTTGCGTAACCGAGTTTCTCAGAAAGTGTACAACTTGAATGGCAGCCCAGTTCTCTGGTGAGACGAGTAATGTTTGCTGAATGCAGAGGAATTTCCTCTAGACAGAGGACAGCGCCGGATAAGACGAGAGTTTCACTTACCTTGTCCGTAGCTAATGAGACAGCGAGTGGCAGGAAAGTAAAGGCGGCAACTAAGCGTACAACAAGGCGAGGCGGGACAGGAAGGGCCCGGGTCGTTAGGGGCTCCGCTCGTTATGCCCTGGAATGCAATAAGGTGTCGCTCCCAGCAGGCAGCGCGGCCGCATGCTAGCAGGCAGGTAACATGCGGATTGGCTTCTCACGTTTAGGAAAGCTTTTATTACATCTACACTAATATCATATATGTGAAAAACTCTATTTCTATGTCTGTTTTTTTTTTTAAGTTTTAACGGCTAAACTTACCTTAATGAAGTTTGTCAAGGAAATACTGTGTATAATTAGGGAGGACATAGGATACTTTCTCGAGATAAATAACATAGCTTGTCATGAAATTTTGAAAACTAACCTAACGGTGACAGATGGATAGCATGTGTAAGTCTCTGTAATGTCGCTCACTCAGGCTTCATTTCTCTCGCAGTCAGTTTGTGTATGACCTGTTTATGAATAATGACAACTTATTATATATTATAGATGTGGATTTTCGCTGCACCAAACTATTATTTTGAGGCTATATATATCATAGAAAAGTACAGCAAAATCAAAAGCGTTGTGTAAAAAATGGTATTGACATAAGATTGACAGACAAAAGTCTGCAGTAGAAACTGTGGTATGTATTCTCCCTTAGTTAACCCTTATCAAACTTAATTTGTGGCTTTTTAAACATCTTGTAAACTGATTCCTTCATGGTGATAGCTTCCCAGTCATATTTACCCGACTCCTTACCATTTGGGACAACTTTTACGTAACTTGCAGCTTTCTATATCCAATCGTAGCAATAAAATTCTAAGTCTATCCATGTGAATTCGTGGGTAACAGTTGACAAAAATAAGTCTGTTGTAGAAAGAAAATTTAAATCAAAGCTGAGATAATTGAAACGTGTCCAGAACATGCTCATTACACCACAGTTATTTTTATCTATTAATGTAATACACTAAATCTAGTATCAGAGAGCAACAACTGCAGCAATTCTCCTAGAAACAGACGGAATGATGAGCTATTTGATGATGGTAGTTGTTCAATTAATTCGACTCTTACTATGCTCCTAATTGTTCTGCGTTACGATTTTGTATTCGATGGTAGTAGCAGTTCACACACAGATTCAGCTTATTAATAATTCAGGTATATCTTATTCTTAACACTATGGCAACACTTAGGATCGGCATTTAAATGCTAAATTTAGTTTAGAATGTTTTGTAAATAAAGTTCATTGACTACTCTCCCACCAAGTATAGCTCAACCTAGAAAATCAAAGAATAAATACTGGTATAAAGATCTCACCACAGAGCGTGTCACTACATATAAAATATTATTGATTTGATAGAATATTTTTAGGCACTATGACAAAAGCCTAAGCGTTGTTACGTAAAATCTCTTATATTAGATGACAGAGATAAATACTGAATAAATGGCATAAATGACTACCTTAGCTATTTTACTGCTGGAAGGAGAATTGACGTGTCTGCACTACAAGAATTATATTTAATCGCTTTTACTAAACTGTGTAGACCAATAATTGTAATATTTTTGTACACAGATACTTGTATATTTTGGAATATACCTTACATAGTTCTTTTAGATTAAATATTTACCATGACATATACGTTTAGTTTCAATACGGCAAGAAGTTTTTCACACTAATAAATTCATCTATCAGACAATGGTACAAGTGTCGATATAAATTAAAACTGTCTTGTTCATCAGCGCAATTTTTTTTTTTTTTTTGTTTTTTAAAAAAACTTTACGTCTATCTCTAATTCGAACGCCTGATTGGAATCAATAGTTAATTGCACTGGAAATTGCACTGTATAAAATTTGTTGTAAACTAGCGTGATAACTGCTTAGAGGTATACGTAACACTTCTGTGACTTTGATACATGGCTGTATTCAAAACATATAAAAATTTTGTAACAGTACATTTGAAATTAATTATTATTCCATTGAAATGTAATAACTATGGAAGGAAACAATAATCAATGTTCGTGAAATAGATATTGAAGACATTTATTGTATGATATGTCATTCGATCCAGATTTCCGTGCTTTGAATCGCGTATTTTTCATAATAATCCATTCTAACGTATCAGTCAGAATATAAACACAAAGACTTTAAAGAACCCCATTAGAATGTGACTCAGTAGACGGTCTTTGATTTTTGTGCGTATTCAGTACTTGTCATATCCAGGAAATATTAATTTCAAAATTATTTCGGTACACATAGATTTTTTTTGTTTCAAAAACGTTATCCTCTCTTGTTTGAGTTCTTTCATGCATTACAATATACATGCTACAGTTGTAAAAAGTGCTCCAGGCATCGACTTTTGTGATTTATTTCTGATCCAATTTTCATGGATGAATATCAAAAATGTTTCTCTTTTTACAATCTGTTAGTGGGGCTATAATTTGTAGCCTACCCTTCATTCCACTCGTAATTTCGTTTACTAAAGAAAGATATTCTGTACCTTCGATGTCTCATACAATTTCTTGTCTTAGTTATATGGTAATTCTTAATTAGTAGTGTTTGAGCTGGTTATATTTGATATCTAATTTCTTCCTAATGCCTTGTTTGGCTTCAGTATTGAGAAACCCTATCAAACTATGTCCTTAAAATGTTACTCTCACGTCGTGGTTGTATGTATTTCTCTTTTTCCATTATAATAGCGTCATGGTTATAAGAGTTCTCTATGTGTATATTAGGTAACGTATGCTGAATTTGCCGTTGGATTATCAATGTCGTGTTTGGAGACACATTCTTCAGCTACACACTACGTTTTTATGCCAAAAGCTGTAGGTTTTTTTATTCATCGTAACATGAGCAAACTCCATTTTACGCAAAACCTATAAAAAACTTTTATGCATTCTTGTGGGGGAAAAAGTAATGAATATCGAAGCATATCTTTCTTGTGACAGGATAAAAGTTACATTGCACTCAAGTATATTGTAGATTGTAAACTTGTCAATACTAGTGTTGTATGTTCCCAGAAGCAATTTCTGTTTAAAATTTTTGCTTCATCTCTCTACCATAACCCTAATTCCGATTCTTGGATGTAGTCTAATATGCTAAATGAGAAGTCTTCGTTCACCAATAATAGGAGGACAGTACAGCCCAGTAAGTGTTGTTACGGAGCTTAGTGGATGAGTGGTGATACTAGAACATGGAGTTCAGGAAGACGCTGGTTCGAATCACTGTCCGGCCATATATGTTTTACCGAAATGCCAGGATGGTTCCTTCAAAAGGTCAAGGCTTAATTCCTCCCATTCCTTGTCTCCGGTCATCCCTCACTATAATAATCCTGACTTCGCGGCCTAAAGCCCACAAGGAAAATAAAGCCCTTACCAACAATCCTTTCTCCCTTTAAACGATGTTTATAAGGCGAAAAATTCTTTAAAAAAAGGTCGTGAATAAAAGTTTCAGATTCAACGATTAGGTTAGAAACCTGGCTTTTGATTAATAAGTTTTATTGCTAACAGGACCAGCTGAGTGTCTCGGATCTGGACTGGAAATGTTTAGACGAACACATAGAGACAAATTAAAAAGTTGTAAAATCTGGTAAAAGCAAAGCTTTCTGTGATATAATTGATCTAACTACAAAATTAATTCATAAAATAAAACATATAGAAATAGTAACACTATAGTAAGTAAAAAGTTAAACTAATAGATAATTTTGGAGTTTACGCTCTCATGTATGATGGAATGCCTAAACAAGGTAGAGCTTAAATAGATGTGTTATATCAGAGTCAAAATGTTCTGAAAAAATTTGTATCACAGCTAGAATAATTATAACTGAATTTGTAATTATGACTGAATTTGTAACTACCTTCAAGAATCTACGAAGAAGGTTGGGCTTAACGAATACTCAGGCTTAGTGGAGATTCTGATAATAGATTTGGGAAAGATGTACATGTTGCCAAACTAAGTAATTACGAACATGGCTTTGAGTGAATCCCTTACGGATGCGCATAACGCTAGTCACATGTTCACCTATCAACCTACGGCCACTCACTAAAACCCGGAAATTTTTCGTGGACGTGTCTGTACAGAAGTTCTTGAGAGATATGAAACACACGCATATATAGTATAGAGACAGAAGTAAAAGTGAAAAGTAGCAGAGTCACGTATTTGTATCAATAATATTCATTATTATAATAGCCATTTCGTAGCAACGCCATTTTAATATGTTGTTTGGAGATGATAAAATGCCAATGCAGAGTAGCTGAGTGGGTTAACGTGGCGAAAAGATAAATGTAAAACAAAAGTACACAGATGAAAGTGTATGGATTCTCCATTATTATTCGACGGACGATAAGTTGATGCCAGAAAGTACAAAATGTAAATACCAGAGTGTTCATTAAAAACTCTGTTGGGCAGGAGACATGAATTTTGTAAGAAACTATTTGACGATCATATATTTGTTTGAAGTGTAGTGGGTGAACTAAACCTTGGCCAGACACTTGCTTCGGTGGATGTGACCGCACTGGAAAGATATCATGCGCAGCTAATAGAAAAACTAGAAATGATAGCGGCGAGGACAGCTTGGTTTGCATGTGGATTTACCAATATTCGATGATAAGCTGCTAAAGAAGCTAGGTTGGAGATGCTGGAGAACAGGAGGTAGATTTTAAGAGACTGGTTGCAAAGTCATATATTTACGAAGAGGTCTGCCGAGTTGGGACGAGGGTTAAATTGCCAAAGGTAGTTTTGATCTCTCTGGAAAAAGTAGTAAAACGATTAGAACTAGATACCTAACTGTTATATACTATCTAATCTGCAGTTACTTGTTAAAATAAAGAAATTTTATTTGATTATAAAAAACCTCTACTGCTTTTGTTGGAATATTTGTTTATTTCGGTCGCGTTTTGCCATCAAGAAATCTTCATTGATCCAACGTTCTGTAATATCTACATTGTTTATAAATTTTGTATACAATGGTTTGTTTCAATTACATGTGGCTGATCTCCTGTGCTTGATACTAACATGCCAGTTTCAAAGTTTTATATGAATGAAGTAAAGATGCACTTGGAAAACTGATACATCATTAAGTTAATTGCTACCAAGTTGACAACTTCATTACAATAATAATTTTTAGTTTTTACGATTTCCAAGTGATATCTAAAACTCAAGTCCAACAGAGATAAATTATTAATTTTTATAGTATCCAGAGTGCAGAATGTAACAAACAGAAATCCCAAATGATTACAACATTTATTATTTCGATAATTAGCTACAAGTTTTCTGTTTTAAATCCTACAAAATTTGGCAAATTCGATGAAATTATAATAGTGCTATCTAATATAAAAAATTTTTATGATTATGCAGTAAAATCATTTTTATTTTACGAATAATTCTACATATCGGTTGGTACCCAACGAAAGTCTGAAAAATTTTGATGAAAATAAGATGAAGGATACAATCGGCTGGGATATTTTGGAAAATACTATAGCTCAAGATACAAACCAATTTCTTAAACGGAAGTTGAATTGTATTTTACAGCCGTGAATCTGAAATGCTTTCTTGTGCTACTTATCGATTCTGTTGGTGAACCACCACAAATAAGTTAACAGACTGACGAGGAGTGAGCCGAAGAAGTTGCTGGCCACACTCCCAACTCCTAAATTGCTTCTCTCAACGCTACAAGGGTTCCTTGGTTTGTACCCACGGAACGTGCTGAGAAAACTGATGGTTAGTGCAAATCAAATGCACTTCCTGTTAACTTCCTTCTTTCGGAATAAAATGTAATCCACACACACAATTTTAAACTTTAATGTCAGCAACATTTTGATACATTGGTTTAATATGTCAATTTTTGTCCTCCATCAATTATATTTCATGATTACACATGCAGAATTTCAAAAAAATTAACGGTTTTTTACGTTTATGGCAGCATTATACCAAACATTCCATCAGAACTGCGGATGATTATTTTTTTTAGTTTATATTTGCTTTCAAAAAATCTTCGAAACAGTACAAAATTAGATTAGAAGAGAAATTCTTCTTGTAAACCGTGCTAGAGCATTTTATTGGATACAGAACAGCACATCAATTTTTATTAAATTGTAAACTAAATAGTGTGACTAAAACACTGCGCACGTTCTGGCATGCATGTCCTCAGGTCCGGTAGCATTTATCATTTATTATTATTATTATTATGTCCATATCCCACTCAACACATCATACAAACAGCGCTACACACGAATCCTACTCTCTCATAAACTTTTTATTTCTTTCACCTTTTGAAAAACTTGTTCATTTCCTTTTTTATTTTTACACTTTGTTTTCAACTTTGGTAGAATCACATTTAAAATGCTTGTATTTTTCTTCTTTGTGTTATTCTCAAATTTCAAGCTTAACTTTTGTACCTTACACATGCAGAATCAGAATACTCTTTCTGAGTCCTATGTACACTTTTGAAACTAAAACATTCCTTTGTTCTCATCGCTAGTCCAGTTCTGCATTTCATACGATTCCTGCTTCTCACATTTCTTGTAATTTTACATCCTGTATAACACAATTCGTTTATTTCTCATATTACATTTTTATAATTAATGTACTTACCGACTCTCGATCGGCTCGCCCTGAGCGCGCTCTCTGTCATCCACTGCGAGCGTGCTCAGGCGTCTACACTTGATCGGCTCGGTTCACTGACTGATTCAAATGCCTATGCGTGCTCAAGTGGATACGAGGCCTTATAATGCTCAAAGGCGAGCCAGTGTGTTTTCGGCACTCAGTGTAGACGCTAGTTTGGCGGTTTCTACAATGAGCGCGAGCATGCGTGACAACGACACTTGCTTGACGACAATTAATCGGTATGCATCAAAGCAGTTACAACGGGAATGCTCATACGAACAGTATTTATAATTCAAGTAAATGACAGGATGCATGGCGTGAAATCACCGAGGTATTAAACCATGGTATTGATGACGTAAAGAAAGAAAAAAAATAAAGCAATATTTGAATATATATTGACAGCAAAAGACTATAAAAATATTAAATAGGTACCAACCTAAATATCATTTTGGAACGGCTGAACAGCATCATCACAGACTACCCGTACAAAACGACTGATTGCTGTAGGGTACATCGCAGGTTTGTATAGGAATCTTAAAGTTATCATTAATTTATTTTCTGGTGGGATCGCCTCAAACATATATGTACAGGCTATTTAATAAGTTTTGAAAAGGCTCATTATCACCTTCAAAAGTCAATTAGCGAATTAAATTATTAAGATAATTTCTTCGCTGACGATAACTTTCCTTAATCCACCACCTTGGTACTTTTCTTCTTTGACATCGTATGTGTAATAATAAAGGCAGCAGCTGCCGCGCGCACACGTGACGACACAATAACCGAGCGTTATCTGAGCAGTGGCCACTGGCACCAGGCCAGGCTCGTTCCACCAAAATTTCCTTTTTCTTGAGCATGCTCAGACGAGCACACTCTAAAGAATGAGCGCCTCATTCGCCTGAGCTTGCTCAAGTGAATACTAAGCCTTATGGTGACAGATCCGGGGTGTCGCAAGTTGCTACTAAGGCAATAACAGCTTTCTGGGTGAGGCACACGAACGAATTTATGTAATCAGACATCATACAGATAGAATAGAATCCTCACGTGTCTGATAGTGAATGAATCATGTAGAAATATTTTTTTTTTGCTGTCATCAGTCTTTCGACTGGTTTGTTGCAATCCTCCAACCCTTCCTATCTTGTGCTAACTTCTTCATCTCTACATATCCCCTACAACCCACGTCCTCAATTATCTGCTTCATGTGTTCTAGTCTCTGTCTTCCTCTACAGTTCTTATCTTCGACCGTTCCCTCCACCAGCAAATTAACTAATCCAGCATGTCTCAAAATATGACCTACCAACCTGTCTCTTCTTTCTGTAAGCTTCTTCCACAAACTTCTTTCCTCACCCATCATTTACAAAACTCGTTCATTTCTTACTTTGTCTGTCCACTTAATTTTCAGCATTCTTCTGTAACACCACATTTCAAATGCTTCAATTTTCCTTCTTTCAGGTATTCCTAAGGTCCATGTTTCGCTACCGTTAAGTGCTGTGCTCCACACACATAGTTTTAAAAAGTTTTCTCTAATTCCTAGATCAATATTTGAAACTTATTACGTGCTTAAACACAACGACTAACATTATAACTTACAGCAGTAGAAGATAACACGTCAGTTCATAGATGTCGTGACAACGATTGTGTCCAGGCTAAGAAAGAGAGAGTTTTCACAAGAAAACTATAGCTGCTCACGGAAAACTTTCTTTTATTAGCATTGTGTTAACTAAGATTTGTCCGGGTTTGAATGTCATGTGTGCTCTCCTCTCCAAGACAATGCCAAGAGGGATTGGAAGAGTCTGGCTGACTAAATGGACATCTATTCGCCTTTCTTCTACCAGACGGTCCATCCAAATAGAAAGCATGCAAAATACCGCTAAACAAGGGTGCAAGAAATTCTGAGAATACCCAGTTGCTTTGTACTGCATATTCACTATCCTTAATCATGCGATAATATATCGATTTCGGTGTGTTCTCTTCCTCTATAACAGCGTCATTTATGAGACAAAAACCGTCCGAAACACGTCATAGTAGCAGGTATGCTGTCGCATGTCACCAATTAAAACAGAACGTCCCACACATGCTTACATCACATAGCAAAGAATAAAAAATAAATCATTTGAATTAAAAACTCAACCTTACTGGAAAGCATTAACTTATTAAAATCGAAAAAGTAGCTAATTTGGAAGTACGCGGAAAATGACATCCACTGTCATATTTCTGATGCTAGATGGCCAATGGCCATGCTAAAATCACAGTCATGGCGTCAACGATGACCAAATCATTATTTAAACTGTAGGCTTAGAATTAAAATTCTAAGTTCAATGGTTTTGTTTTGGTTTTCATGTACTCATATTGAATTAGTATGTACAGTAATGTACGTAATTAAGATGCCATCTCTGCAGTAGATGTGTATAGGCCCATTACCCCAGAAATCACCCCAAAATTTACAATTTTGTCGGATAATTACTGTTAATTAATGTATTTCTTTACAGCTGAACAGAGTGTACGATATCCGGAATTCTGTATCGGCTGAGATGATCGTTAACAACATTTCAATCAATGAAGAAGCAGCCCCAGCAGCACTAGGAAGTTAATATCGCTGTGAGTGTAAAAAGGATACTTGCTATTAATTGATGTGTTTTTACTTGACAACGGAGGAAACCTGTGTGTTTCCCTTGTTATTTGTGTTGATACTTGGATAAGTCTATAAAAATTTAAATACTATTTTAATTTATTTATCGACATTGAAATTCATATACCTGGTATGTAATTAAATTTTTAAATATCTACAAAAATTAAAATTTAACTGTCTTGCTAACTTTCAAAAAAAATCCTTATTTTCTGGTGCTTAGCTTCATATGGAAGTAGATTTATAACAAATTAGGGTTGAGATTGTTAAAAAATAATGGTTGTATGGTTTGTAAACTTACAGACAAATAAATCGTCCTGAAATATGTTGACAATGGTCGAGAGCATTTTACACATGTAGTTTTTTGTTTCTTTGTGAAAGACTCCTGGGAGCGTTAATGAGTTGAATTATTTCCTTTCTTTCACTAATATTTCAGGTCAAAGAAGAAATTCCACCAATGGATACATATTTTTATTCGCGTTTTCTGCTTTGTCTGCACTCGACAGAAAATTATAATTCACATTGACTGCGTTGTCACATATCGTTAGGTACATTAGCCTTTCGGCAGCTTATTTCTCGTTTCATTTATATTTAATTTGATTTTGAAACGTGAAAGCTACTGACAGGTAAATCTACTTCGAACTAAAGCTACTGCTTTCAACCAGAGGGAGACGATAATCCACTTAGTAAGCCGGTGCTAATTTTTCATTCTCATTGCCACTGTTGTGTCTTCAGCCAATGAAAAACCAACGCCTTCGACCAACAGTATGTTGTAAGGAACTGAGATATGCGTAATTGTGTGTTGATTACTGTACGCTATCAGTACGTAGATTAAACCATTTTTTTTAACAGATATTGTATGTAGTCACAGTTTTATTGCCTTTACTCCGGACACTTATCTAAGATACTAATCTTGTTTCAAGTGAATGTATGTTTTTCATTAACAAGTGTTTATTAAAAAATAAAATTGTAGTTTAAAAAACTAAAAACACGCTTTCGTAGTAATGTGAACTAAAAGGTTAAAAATAATCTTTAAATATAAAGATTTTGTTTAATAGTGATAGGACGTCCCACAATTCAGGATAAATTAATTTTTTTGAATGAGCTTAAAGAATAAAGTCACTGATTACAAAATTAACTTTAATGTAAAAAAGCATGGTGTGCTATATCAGTTGTCTTATATTTTTTGTCGTTGGCTGTTTGTAAAGGAAGAGTCATTGTCAAAAATTGTGCAGAGAGCACCCCACGCTTTTTTTACATTAAAGTTAATTTTGTAATCAGTGACTTTAAGCTTATTCAAAAAAAAAATTATTTTATCCTGAACTGTGGGACGTCCTATCACTGTTAAACAAAATCTTTATAATTAATGATTATTTTTTACCTTTTAGTTCACATTACTACGAAAGCGTGTTTTTAGTTTTTTAAACTACGATTTTATTTTTAACTTCTTAGTTCAGATAGTTTCAAAAGTATGTTTCCTACTGTTGTCTTTTCTTCGCCAATCTCTCTTTTTCTTTGTGTTGTAGTTTCATTTTTAGTTGTTGTTTCCACGAGTTAAATACAATAAAATGGTCATCCAGAGGTCCAATAGCAGGATAAATGTGGAAGACTACTTTTCTATAATAGTACGAAGTAATGATTCGAATACTCACTATTCAGCCTGCAGACAGAGAAACCTTTCTGGATAGGAGACAGTGGAAGACGATCGTCTTCACCAACCAAGGCTCGAAAATCACACCCGGGAAACTGGAGATGGTCCCCAACGATGATGATGGCTATATTGGGTGGGAAAACTCCGAAGGGACTGGCCGCCAAATGACGAAGGTTTCTCGAATCGAGCCTGTGCACTAATGTCGCGGCTGCATTTGCCTAACTCAGTAATCCCATCAAGTATATGGTGCGTGCAGTTTAACTTGAAATCCGAACCATGGGTTATCCTAATCTTTTACATTTATAATATCCCCAAAAATTCGAACTGAAATCGGGATTCGAGCAGGGAACGTCTGTTCGCCAGTCACGCGCCTTAACCAAATGGGCCACAAAGGCGATTCGGAAAGTGGGTGAAAATGAGCCACATCTGTCATAAGACGGTTAAATCACTTTAGTGTTCTTACTGTCGAAGTAATGAGATTACCAAGACATAGATACGAAATTACTGGATTGTCATCGGTTCTTAATACATGTACAAAATTTCGGACTTTCTGAAGTGGGTGAAAATTCAACTGAAATTTTCCATTACATTCAACCACTTTTAAGATGTTTCCGACAACGCTGTGAGAGTGAAATTATTGAATTTTTATTGGTTCTTAATAAGTGTACAAAATTTCAAACGTTTTCAAACGTCAGGATGCGGGTAAACACTGAGATGAAAGATTCATTACACGCAGCCATTTTTCTGTTGTTACCGTGAAAGTAACGAAAATAGTAGGACGTTGCTAAGAAACTGCTGTATTATCAACCATTCTTAAAACGTATGCAAATTTTTTTATGTTTTACTGTCAAAGTAATGAGAATATCAAGATATAGCTATGAAATAATTGTATTGTAATCAGTTATCAATACATGAGCAAAATTTCAAACAATTCGGCATCTGGAATTGGCTTAAAATAAAATTGCAAAATTTTACGACATTCAATCATTTTTTCTGTTGTTACTGTCAAAGTAATGATAATAGCAGGATATAGCTATTAAAGTATTGTATTGTCACCGGTTCTTAATATGTATGCCAACTTTCAAATAGCTCGGACATCTGGATGTGGGTCAAAATGGAGTTGTAAAATTCCGTTACATTCATACATACATACAAGTCAAGCTAATATAAAGCGTGCAAAAATGTACAGGATGAACCTTTCCTAACAACAGGCATAGGGAATATGATGTCCTATAATTTTTGAGGAATGAACGGATTTTTTTTTTTTTTAATATTTCACGTATTCTGCAATACAGCAGTTTAAGCAGTTTAATTATTTGTAAATTATCGATGCTTTCACACTCATTTGGCAAGTCTTACTAGATCCGATTTTATATATTTTTAAGAAAACAAAAAAGCTTCAGTAGCAAATAAAAGCCTGCCAGTGGACTCATACCATGACCGCTTCCGATAGCTGCCACGGTTTTAGCTGTTTCGACCTTAGGTTGCGAAAGAAATTCGTGCCATGGGGACTGGCCCGGCAGTGTTTGAGAGGTGTTAGTGCACAATCACCATATTGTGAACTAAACGCGTAGGGCTAAATCCCAAGCTTCTCAGCAGGGCGAATGAAGTGAAAAAATATGACACTGTTCATGTTGATTTGTCCGTCGGTTGATGATGTTTAAGTTGGCTCCCCCAGGTCTCTTTCGCAGGAGTGGGTATGATAGGTCTGGCGCCGCATTTCACCTCTAAAACAATCAACACCTAGAACAACAGACTCCACGTAACATCACCATGAGTATGAACTCATATAAAATAACACAGAGTAACCCATTTCCACCTTACAAATTACACGCGAAATACACAGTCACCTTATGGGCCACAGATTTCAGATTTAGCAGAGGTAAGACGAAACATAAGCTCCTCCGTCTCGCCAGCAAAGGGCTCTGCAGTAAGTCAGCTGATACACTGTACGGCACATCATTACAGCATAAGCAGACTCTATGGCTCAGAGTAGTGAATATAAGAAACTGGCTGACGGTAGCTAATCATCTTTGAAAAATACCTTCAAGTTATATAATGATTTAGTTCTGCTTTTGTTCATGCGGTACTGAACAAGGAGATGCTTCATTTTCTAAGTAGAAAATGTATGCATTATCGGGGGAGAGAAAAGAAATGAAATTCTCAATGTATAGTGCTGGCCAGAACAATTGGCGGGTCTCCTAGAATGCGCCGTTGCCAAACCACGCGCTTAACAGTTGTATTCACCTTTTTACTTGAAGTAATAGTTTATACTGTATTTTAAATAATTTATAATCGAAATTTTGTGATAAAATATTGATTTATGTCATTTCGTTAAGAAAGTTATGTTCGTGTAAATGCATTTGATATAACTGAAGAATACTTTCTCGAGAAATTAAGAAAACGTATTGAATTACTCTTCTTTATTTTATTTGTGGCTAAGCACGTATTAAATTTTATTTACAACTAAAATCAAAATTATACTTTGTTATCCTCTGCACTGAAAAACTTGCAAAAATTGACGACAAAATTATATATATATATATATAGACTATAGAATTAAAATTGCTGTATACCAAAAATGTATATGTAGAAAAGAAGTATGGCCACTGCAGGTCTTTTTATAAAAATCAACCATAATAAAAGTAAGCAAAAATGTTATATTGTCATCATGAATATTATTAGAAAGCCAAATGTTTTTAAGCAAAATTAATAATATCCAACAGTAATATCGTAACTTACTACCAACAATAAACAAGTTAAATATGAGTTTGGGGTTTTAAATAACATTAACACAGCAAATGTTTATAGTATCTTAAACTGTTAAGTACAAGCTATTAAAGTTGCTCAGTAATTGATAAGTTTATTGCGTAATATGTTAAATGTTCTTTAATACCTTACTTGTCATTATTCATCTCCATCAACGCCTTCTTCTTCATCATCATCATCTTCCACTTCTTCGCTGCTCTCGTTCTCTGTCGTTGAATCTTCGTTGAGGTTGATTATAAGAGGCTCGATTACATTATCTCGGACCACTTCCTTTTCGAAATCTTCTGTTTGCAGTTTTTCGGTAAGGTAAACACATTTCTGCCACTGTTCGACGGTGACGTTTTCCAAGGCTTTATGCAACAAACGTTCGACATCGGCGATTTTGAAAGTGTTGTTTTTCTCCGCCACTTCTCTTTTGACTTGGGCCCAAATGAGCTCTATCGGATTGTACTGGCAATGATAAGGGGGTAATCGGACTACTTCATGTCCTCTTTCGTTTGCAAGTACATCCAACTCATACACCGGTTCTTCTTTATTCATGCGAACCTTCTCCAGCATCTCAGCTCTAGTCTCCGTAGGCAAAAACGAAATTTTCTTTTCTGTTAGCCAAGCAGCTATATCAGCTTTCGGCGATTTGGTTGTTGGAGCTCGGTTTATCACTGCCGAATGATATTTGGCGTTGTCCATGACGATGATAGAACCTTCCTCCAAAAAATTAAAAAATCTGTTGAGAAACCAATCTTTAAACGTCGTTGTATTCATTTCTGAGTGATAATCTTCAGATTTGTTGGTTTTGCTGCATCTGTAGACCAACTTACTTTCCTGGAGAAAGCCTGTCTTTGCTGAACCCGCATGCAAAACAATTAGCCTTGCCCCTTTTCCGACAGGTACCTTTAAGCCCCCACTTTGATTTGAATTCTGCCAGATATTTTTTAAAGAATGGTTCTGAGTTACCCAAGTTTCATCTAAGTAAAAAATGGGTCGCGTGTCACCTGAGCTACGAAGGGAGCTCATTTTCCTCAAAAATTTGACTCTTGAGGACACTAAGTCGTTTCGCTCAAGCAAAAATCGCCTACCATCATTCTGACGCCTGTATTTAAACCCTATATTGTTCAATATGCGTCTTACAGATCGTGCAGATCCTGTAAAATTTATCTTCTCTTTTAATATTTTTCTTAATTTTTCTGAGGTAGGGTACTCACCACGGTCGTAAAATTCGTGTACTGTTCTCCTGACAATGTCCCTGTCAAAGTCGTTAAGCTTTGTTATAGTGCTGTATTGTTTCACATTTTTCTTTGGAGAAACAAACGTAGGCGATTTTCCCTCACGACACACTCGCTGGACAGTTCTCAAACTAACACCACAAGCTTCAGCGCAAATAGCCTGTACATTCCCTAAATTTCTTCGCAATATGGTTGTTTTTTGCGGTAACAAATCACTACAGTTTTTTATTTCATTAACATCAAGTACGTCCATATTTTTCAAGTCTTTTCTTACCAGCGTACATGTAGAAGACAAAATTTCACCATCATTGTCCACAAGGAGTTTGAAATATTTATATACACTGTGAATGATAGATTTACTCTGCCGGCGAAACTCTGTTGTCTTCTTCAGCCGCGGTGGTTCTGCTGTCGATGATGTGCGTCTTGTTGGAGTCGTTAGTCCGGAAACACCTGGAGTAGGAGAATAAGTCTCTTCCTGAGTATCCATTTTTAGTAGCACGATTCTCTTGCTAAATTACCGTTATTACAATTTACTGCACTTTTTGTTCGGTAAAATTAGGACACTAAATTACTGTAATTAATAAATAACTAAAACGAATTATTTAAATCGCAAAACGCTAAAATCAAAATATTCTCTCTCGAGCAAGCTCACCCTCACACTGACACAAACTCCGATTCACAGGTTCACACATTTTTTGTGTGTTGAAAGGGAGGTGGAAGGTTTGGGGTGGACTGCCGCTTGGACTAGGCAACACAGGCCGCACAGCGTTGCAATTTTCAGGTGATAGAAAGAGAGCGCTTCGCGAGTTTGTCCCCAAGTACGGCAACAGCGCGTTAACACTGACCCGCCAATTCTTCTGTCCACAGCTATAGTAAACTGCAATGCATTCCGAAGAAAATCCCCCTGCCACTGTTGGTGAAAATATCTTTTCATCCACCTAGCAGAATCAATAACTACCACTCAATGTCATTTCCTTACTTTAAAAATATGCTTCCTTTTTGGTGGTTCAATGAATAAAATGTAACTTAATGAGCATACGTTATTACCAATAATAAGTATTACACAAGTTAACTAGTACTTTCGATAAGTAACCGGAGTTATTACCTTTGAATCTGATTGGAGAAGCGTGTGTAGTGGGTGAGCGGTAACGCTGTGGCGTCGCATTCGGGAGGACGGCGGTTCGAATTCCCGTCCGGGCATCCAGATTTGGGTTTCCCCAAATCACTCCAGGCGAAAGCCGGAATTTTCCGTTCAAAATAGCATGGCCGAATTCCTTCCAGTTCATTGCCTCTAATCCTTTCCCTCGCCTAAAGACGTTGACAAACGTAAAACCATAATAACAATTTAAAAAATTGGAGAATTTTTTTTTATTACGTTTCTTTCGGATTCATCAATTCCTCTGTTTCGCTGATATCGTTTTCCCTTATCATGAACGGGGAACAAGACATGATTCGGGTTTTTGAAGCTGGCATAGTTAAGATGCTCATTCAACATTATTTCGCCTCCAGAATTCTCTTGTTTGTTTTCTATTGGCCTTAGAACTCGAATCCAAGTGGTATTTAGGGCACTGCTAATATCTTTTAGAATGTCATCTTCTTCTCTTTCATTAATTTCCCTGTGTGGGTTCTTAGGTTTATGCCACATTTTCGTGATATCTATTAATTTTGTTCATTGTCTTTTACTTCCTCATAAGATGTTTCACATTGAAAATACCATTTCAGCAATACATTACTGATCAAAATATTATTTAACCTTTTTCTAAATAAAGCAATTATCTGGGTTTTTGTCTCTGGTATTTTCAAATTGCTGTTGCAACGTAGCTTATGAATCTGCAGTTCTTTCTGTCTTGAATGATTACCTGATCATCAACATATGTGCTCACGTACTTGTTTCTTTAATTTTTTCATACCAACTGGAGAATAATCAAACATTTTAAGTGTTTCTACATGAACATTAAATTCCTTTCAGGGATCAGAATAACTGGGAAGGCGTTATATGAAAAACGTTGCTTGCATAATATGTTACTACAAGATTGGTGCCATTAAATGGTAAACAACATGTAATTGCAAGGGAAGGATTTAAATTCTATTTGCAAGAAATGTATAGAAGGTTCCATGTACCTTTTCAATGTTTATCCTTGGTTGTGTTTTGTTTTAAACTGTTTGTGAAACGTCCTTTCTTATGGCGTAAAACAACGGTCTAGACAATTGCCTAAAACCGTATAAACTGCGCGTGGTGGTTAAGCAGTTAACGTTCTGGCCTTGCATTCTTGAGGACGTGGGTTTGAGTACCCATTCGTGCACCCAGATTTGGGTTTTCCATGGTTTCCCCAAATCAATCCAGTCGAATTCAGAATTCCTTCCCGTTTCTTGCCCTAGTCCTATCCCGCCTCTAATGACTTCGACGTCAACGAGGCGTAAAGCTATAAGCAAAAAAAAAAAAAAAAAAAAAAAAAAAAAAGAACTGTATTAAACTGCCTAACAACGGTAATCAGGTTCCAAATCTACATTTTAAGGGCCAGTGTAGCAGTGTTTTAATGCTCTTAGCTATACTGCAGGACTGTCGTTTCTAGCTCCCTTATTGCTACTATCATACGGTGGAAGGAAATTACAATTTATGATATACACGGATCAGCCAAACCATTATGACCACCTACTTACTAACATATTGGTCCACCTTTCGAACGCAATACAGCAGCGATTCGGAGTAGCATGGATTCTACAAGTTCTTGGTTGGCTTCCAGAGGTATCTGAAACCAGATTTCTACGTATAGGTCACGAAATCTCCGTAAATTACCGACGGGCCAGTGGTTTGTGGGCGCGGCAGCTGGGAACGAACACCTAGGAAATGAAGAGGCTGGTCTGTTGCTCGCGTGCTACTGTAGTGAGCATCCATGGAAAGTGTTTGAACAACGGTGAAACAACGAGACCGGGCGTGGTGGATGAATGTTTAACGCTCTGGCCACGTATTGTGGAGAACGCCGGTTCGAATCTCCGTCCGGGCATTCAGATTTGGGTTTTCCATTATTTCCCCAAATCACTCCAGGTGAATGCCGGGATGCTTCCATACCGTTCTTTGTTTCTAGTCCCATACCGCCTCTAATAACCTCGACGTCGACGAGGCTAGAAGCCATAAGTAAATAACGCATACATCTAAAATAGTTTCTAAGTTGTGGTTAAAAACATACTTTTTTGAAGTTATGGAAAACAGTACGGACATCGATTGATCAACATAAATTCCATTAAAATCATTTCGATGCCAATTACGCCACAATGATAGCTGGAGAACCTATTTTTTGCAGTTGTTTATTGCATTTACAGTTTATTTAACAAACATTTTTTTTTAAAAAAATTTGATCAGTTTCAATTAGTATTTGTAATTACAACATTATTATTAACAACCAAGCAGTGTTCTATTTTTTTAATTTTAGGCAGATTTGTACCTCTGATAAACTCCTGGGCATCATGAGTTTCCGATGTACCACAGCGCAAAGGCATAATATGAAAATTTAAAGAATAATTTAGTTAAGGATTGACAACATTATTTTTAAACCGTAGCGTAGCGGCCAAATTTAATTTCAAGCATTGAGAGAAGATAGTTTATTCTGAGAAGTTGGATGATTTGATCTGGTGAACAATTGACAGTGATGCGTGTTAAGCAGTGTCGGGTTTAGGGTACGGGGAGACCCCGGGTGGCAAGTTCAGGGGGGACTGCAAATTCGTATTGGAGAGTCAGTCTCAAATATTTTGTCCCGAGCTCAGAAAATTGGTAGATTGTGCACTGGTATTAGATCACAATTAATAAAGTATCTATATAGTTTTCTTATCTTTAATTACGTTTACTTTTATTATATGTATGTACTTTACTGTCATTGCTCGATAAAGCTATAATTAAGTTTGTTTTCACGGAGATTTTCATTTTGGCGAGCTGTCTTACCATTTTATCTTGGTGATATTTTAATCGTATTTGACTGACGTAACCAAAAGCCTGATTTACGCTAACACACAGTTTTAGCTCTCGCACCCCCATACTGTTTAAATGACTCGGGAAGTTCCCAAGCTTGAATGATGCGGTTCTCGATATTCCAGTTGCAAAACCATGGTTTCTTGGGGATAACTAGTTGCCTTCCACTCCCACGCATTCAGTAGCACGCGGGTTCGAATCCCCGTCCGGCTATACTGATTTCGGTTTTCCATGGTTTTTTAGATTTTTTAGAAGCGTAAGCTTGGATGGTTACTTCAATAGGCCATATCCAAATTTCTTCCCGTTCCTTGCCTCTAATGACCTCGACGTCGACTTGGCGTAAAGTGATAAGGATCAAAAAATAATAAATTAATTTCGACGTTTCCATAATAATTTGTTAGATGCTATGGATAGTAGGGCTATCAGTGATCCGACGTTTAACGTCGCCTTTACGTTCAACATGGTTAGCTTCACAATTTTGGTCATTTAAATTCTGCGTTCCAGGTTGCTTGATTAGCTACGTTAAGAATTAAATCCGCCCTGTGTTTCTAGGAACTGTAACCAGGATGTGGGTAAATGTTATAGTAACGTTTCAGGAATCACTGATAACATTTTCTGATATTGCAGTTCTTGCTCAAGAATTTGCTTATAATTGAAATAGTTTCCTGTCAGGTAAATATCTGTTATGGGAGCGAGAAGCACGCCGATGCCGATAGCAGTTACGCCTTCCCAGTTTCAGTTAACGACCGTCTCCGGTGCATAAGCTCCCATCCCGCCTGGCGGGGATCCAGGTGCAGTTCATGACCGTGCATTTAGTTAATGCATATCTGCTAGCACCAGGGATGCGAACAGCAGCTGAATTTTATCAGTTACGATAGTGTATGTTCTGCTTGTAACCTTAGGGCTAATCGAAATGTATGTTGTGAATACGCGCAACAAAAACAATATGCTTTATTTCAAAATTGTCGGCACATAATTCAAAGATTTTAAGAGGCACAGACTGTATGTAGCAGTACTGGACGGTGTTGAGAAGAATCTGTAGTAGCTAGCGGAGGCAAGATCCAATGGAGAGAGTAGCGCAGAAAATTATGAGAAAAATTGTTTCTGAAATTCTATTTGAAGGAGAAAGTAGTGCAACTTATGCCAACTTAGCTGTACCCGGGCACGACTGCCCGTTGCTTTCGCTGGCAACATCTACACCTAGTGATTATTGTTTGGGATTTCTTTCTTTTATGTGGAAAGTTTAAATTACTAGTCGCTTTGCAGGAATAATGTTGTTTTCCACGATGATAATAGATTTTGGCATTTTCTGGTGAAGTCCTTCAAGGTAATGTTTCTTTCGTGCTACGAATAATTTCATTGTGAGTCAAATGTGACTATTGTTTTAAATCTGTCAATCAGTTTTGGTGCGCCAGATATTATTTGCAGATCTTCTGCTGGGAAGTTGTGTTGCAGATGCAAAGCTCTATTTTGTAGTACTTGAAGCCTCTTATGATGAGTTTCTGTGGCATAACTCCACAGTGGGCAGATATGTTCCATTAATGGACGAATGATTGCCTGATACAATTGTTTCTCACAACGCGATGGGAGTGCGGAGTTGCCGTTTAGGACTGGATACAACCTAGCCAGTCTTCACTCTGCCTTTGGTCGGATGTCTTCCACGTGTTGTATCCGTTGGTTCAAGCTGAATCCAAGGTGGCGGGCGACGGTATTACCACCGAACAGGTTTAGGCTAAGTGGTCTCGGAGTTTATCTTTTATGAAACTCTATCGCTTGGGAATTTTGGGCGTTTTTTCTTATTCAACATTTTCTAGCCGTTTATTCTTATTCGACATTTTCTGGCACATTCTTCAAGTAGGTCCAGTGTCGTCTGGAGACGTCTTATAATTAGTTGAATACTGCATGAAGATGTGAAGTACGCTGGAACAAGAACCTTAGCCACGCCCATGGGCAGCCAACCGCCAGTTGGTTGCGGGCCTGGCTCATAGTAAGCCATCGCCGAAGCCACGCGGACTTGTATATAAGGAAGAGCGGCACCCGAACCATCTCAGTACCTGTGGGTCAGCCGACCATTACACATGTCTCATCACCTGAAGAAGACGGCAGAGCCAGCCGTCGAAATATTGTGTTTCCACAACACTATCCGGCGGTACACCCGTGAAGACTACATTGCATGATACGTAATATCGGAGCCAGCACTGAACCTTGCGGAACGCCGACTCTAGTTAACTTTGCCTTCATGACCTCACTGAGAACAATCTGAGGCTCAGGTAAGTTCGTATCAGATCTGGGATACTTGCCGTTGCCATTTTTAGTGCCAGATAGAAGTTTTGTCAGCATCCAGCAGCACCATTCCACAGTTGAAAGCATCCTCAGCTGCCCGTACCAGTTTCGGTCGAAGCGGCACGACTTTCGGCGCTGTGGCCGCAGCCTCGAACTTCGACTTCTGTGGAAACAACCGATCCTTATGATGAATATATGACGCTTCTTTCGATACTTTATCGAAGCTAGAAAAAAACAGAAGGAGCTGAATTCACCAAAAAATATTTGAACGTAGTGAAAAAAAAATTTAATAATAATGACTGTGGTCTCAGTTGAAAAGGATAATAACTTTTCAATTTGATAAGTATGTCTCAGTCCTCTTATAACTAGCTAATTAAGAAATCTCCATGATGAGAAACAGCATTCGTTCAGAAGACAGATTAATAATTGTTATAAGGTAAGAAGCAATCATTTGAGTTTTAATGTTGTTAATGCCATTAA